>VWZP01004820.1:370822-438444 GCA_013396995.1 Dicaeum eximium | reverse complement strand
TTTTTTTTTTTTTAAGCTTAAATTCTTCTTTTTCTACGTCCATTGGAGCCTGCACTTTTCTCTTATCCTCTTCATTTCTGAGATCCCAGCAGTGGCCATTCTACCTTTGTGGTACCTTTGTGGGCATAACAGGTTCCTCTGTATTAATGTTATGCATTAAAAGTTAAACCCATTAGTGCTTATACAGAGAGATATATGATGGCCTCTAGTGGTTCCCTGTGTGTGTGCAGATCCAATCTTCAATGCCCCTCTCATTTTATGACTATGCATGCAGGAAGAAAAACTTATTGATGTCCAGCTGTTGCCTTTTATGAACAAAAAGCTTTTGGCAACAGTAAAGAGAGCTGCACAATATGTCCAGAAGAGAGAAGGTGATCTCCTCCATCAAAATATAACCTGGAATGTTTCTCAGCACTGCTCAGAGTAGTCAGTATAATGCAATCACAAATCACCTAAAATGTCCCTCATCCTTTGGACTGAGCACCAGAGGTGAGATCATTCATTCTGGATGGAGGCATCCTTCCTGTATTTGACAGCCAAAATCACAGCGACCTTGCATGCAGAATGGGCTCCCAACCCTGTTTCCAGATGAAGAACTGCAGGATGACTGACTGTTAGCCAACAAATGCGTCAGTCCCATCTTTCTCCTGAGTCACATCCAGGTCTGCGCACAAGTCTGCGCCTGCAAATGCAGATGCATGGAAGAATCTTGGCTCTCCTGGCCAGGCTGGATATCAGATGCTCACACAGAGTTCATCAGTAGTTCTCCCTGCAGCCCCCCAAACCGAATGTGACTGCCTCTCTGACTGCCACACTAACAAATCTGTAGCCCTCAGGACCCAACTGTGGCTGGCCAGAGTCAGAAGCTCCCTGATCCAAGTGGCCAAGGAATGAAAACATTATGGCTAGCACCATCCTCCTCTGCACATTGCTGCAAACACTCAGGCTATTTGCCCCTTAGGACCTCTTTCACAGAGGTCTGTGCAGTTTGGAGGAGCAGGTTTGCCAACACAAGAAGAGAAACAACATGTTCCATCTCATTTGAACTCTGCTGCTTTCTGAAGGATGTGTTGTTCTAGGCCAGGAAATATTTTGATTTTAAAATGCAGCTATGCCATGTAGACAGTTTTCCTCTGAAAATAATTGATGGTATGGTGAGTAAAGCATCTGAATAAAAAAATATTTATGCCAGGTTAATCCTCTGAATGGGCAAAATAATGTTACATTACTTTACCTATGTGATTCTTCAAAGGCCTTTTGATCTACTAATGTTGGCATCTCTTTAGGTTATAGCTCCCATATTTGGGGGATTTTGATTATTTTAGTTCAAAAGAAATCTGCATTCCCAATAATTTGGCATCCTCTATTGTTAAAAATTTTCCACAAGAGAACTAAAGAACCATGGCAACAAGAAAAAAATGCATTGAAGTTATAAATCTTAAAGCATTTCAGTTCCTTATTCTTGCTTTTTATTCTTTTTTCTTTAAGTTATTTATTTTTTTACTCTTTTTACAAATTCGAACTTTGGTTTTGAGACTTGTTAGATAGAAAGGCATAAGGAAAACAAAGAGCTAAAATGTTCTGTAGACATAGTCTTCAAATGTTTCTAATTTGCATAAATGACCAAGTTATGTGATTAAATATGTACCAAAATATCCAATCATAGGATTTTTAAGGACTGAAAGATTAGAAGACAAATTCATAATGCCATAATTTCTTTCTCAGAAAGAAAAAGAGTCTAACAAGAAGTCATTTAGGACAAAATAATGATAGGTCTCGAATCTTGACATTGAAATCCTATCAACATAATTAATAAGCAACAGGTAGATTGTTTGACTTTTGGCTTCCCAAGAATTTAGAGGGCAAAATATAAAATAATATGGCTGAGGGAAGTCAGAC
The DNA here is from genome assembly GCA_013396995.1 of Dicaeum eximium. Taxonomy (NCBI): domain Eukaryota; kingdom Metazoa; phylum Chordata; class Aves; order Passeriformes; family Dicaeidae; genus Dicaeum; species Dicaeum eximium. The sequence goes on along the minus strand of VWZP01004820.1, from coordinate 436,545 downwards.
ATGAAAAAATGACAGGTGAAAGGCTGACAACCCTCAGAAATTATCTAAACCCCTTCTTTCTACATTGTAAAGCATTGTAAAGTAATTTGAATAACATTGAAAAATTGTCAAGAAAATGCATTTCCAGCTGACCTCTGTTAACTTTGGTCTCCACCTTCCCTACTTATTTCCCAAAAAAGTTCTCTGCTTGTAATTTTCTGTGTGATCATTGCTGCTCATCCACCACATAAGGTCTCTTAAGGTGCCTATGTCTCTTTGTTTATTTGCATTTTTTGAAGGCATAAATACATTTGCAAAAATAATTCAATTAAAAACAAAACAAAACATCCATACAAAAAAGCATACTATGAAAATAACCTATTTTAAGAAAGAATATCTGTATATAGATAATTTACATGTAGCACCTATTTAGCTACCACAGCAGCAAACACTAAATATTTTATTCCATATACCAGTTGATGACGACATTGAAACACTTTCACTTTTGTCTCCAGACTCATTTCATTCCCTGTGGTACAGTGTATTACTTGTTTTGCTGACAACAAACACTCAAACATCTGACATTAGATCACTTTCAATTAGAACCAAAGACTAAAGCTCCAGGGAAGAGGCATTTCGACTTAATGCCAGTTAAGTGTAGGCTGTCCCTGTACTGGAAAATACAGGTGATCTGAAACAAGCCCTTTAGACTGTCTAGATAGCACAGATCAAAACTTTTGTATGGATTTATTTACATTTGACTCTTCCTTTTGGATTTCCTAATTGTGACACATGCTTTCACTTACTCTTTTCCAAGATCCACATTTAAAATCAAAACTCTGAAGCTATCAGTTTCAAGCTTAAAAAACAACATATCAGCAAAATCTTTTCAAAACTGCACCTAGCTGAAATGGCTTTTTTATTGCTAGAAGCATGGAAAAGATATCTAATAAAGATTAGAAGTGGCTAAATGAGCTGTATGTGGGGGAAGAATCACTTCAGCAACACTACAAAGCATATCTATATATTCTGAATATACTGAATCCTTTCTTATAGCACATTACTGTACTATTTGAGGAGATTGTGTGCTTTATTATCCTTTCTTGGTCACTATGTGCTGAGCTGAAGAGTTTTAGAGAACTGGACAAGACACAAAGCTGATGATATAGAGCTTAAAAAATTGGCCTGATTCACAGGGTTGCTGAGAGCCTATTGAAGTAATTGGCTCCACAGCCACTTAGCACTGCTGAAAATAAACCATTTTCTCTTGTACTCACTAGTGTGGAATGAAGCATGACCCAAAACACCTGCCATCTACAGCTGGTTGGAAAGTTCAAGAAGCTTAAAAAGAAACAGGAAATAAGATTTTCTTTTTTCTCTTCTATTTTCCTGTAATTTTTTGTAGTTGCTTCCCTTTGCTTATGAATGGAGACCCTATTTTTAGATCCTTACCCAAGAGAATTTCTCTCACCCGGTACAAATCAAGCTGCCAACTTGTTTTAAAAACTATGTAGGTTCAAAAATATCAACCCTGGGATGTTATTGAAAGGGGAAGGTAAATATCTGTCTTATTATCAGGAAGCTGATACATGGCTGCTCTACTTGTAGCTGCTCTTAGGGTAGCTGGAGAGTCTGTTTTCCTTCCATGCTGTACCTTTGCTACAGTTAATAAATGCTACACTGAAAATCTTGTCCCTAATGATGTCAGGAGCAAAACTTTTATTGATTCTTAGAGCCAAGGATTCAGTATCTTTGTGTATTTTTCCCTCCATTTAGGATGTGTTTGTGTTTAGAATGGATAATTAAATAGTCATTATAGTATAACCTAGTAGTGCTCTTTGGATAACTTTCAAACTTTATATTTAAAGAACCAGACTCTGAAACTAAACGAAATCTGTACTTAATTACTCTTCTGTAGACATATTAGGTTTTTGTCTTTTTCAAAGAAAATCAGCCACCATTTTTCCCCTGCAGTAGAAGGCCCAGTGACATTCTGAGTAAAATGAATGCCAACTGAGCCAATATTAATAAAATTAGAATAGAATGCATCAATAATTTAATCCTTGTGACAAACTACAGGAAAAATCATGTTATAGTCTAGAAGCAGATAATTTCAAAGGCAGAACTGCAGGATAGATTGTGAATTAAAAAAAAAATTTAAATGAGAAGAAGTTTGCCTAACAAAGTAAAAACATTTCATTGAAGATTAAAGAGCAGTTCAAGTTTTGTGAAGAAACTACAAATTCATAAGCGATCTGGGCATGCTCAGTCAGACATTGTCATGGTAGTGGTGAAATAATTTCTTTTGTGATTCCATCCACTGTCTGCCAATGTCCTCAGAAGACCTTTTCTCTAATATGTTGTTTGAGAATGTTTAACCTACTCAGATGAGATGAAGTATAAAGAAGGTGACTATCAGAACAGTTGTAACAGCTATTAGGTGAGTTAGGGCAGTTGTTGCAGTCCATAATTTGTAGGATCCCTTATTTTGGGGAAAGTTTACGTGTGGAATCAGTTCTAGATAGGGATACTTGTATATAGATGTATGTTTGTAGACTCCAACATGTTCACCAAATGTCTTAGCTCTTCTACAATTAATATGATCAAACAATGATATGGAGTGACCTCCCTCACTTTCAAGTTATGGTTGTCCAGTTGTGTCTAGTAGATGGAGATGCTCTAGGGTACTGCCATGGTTTGATCCCAGCCAGCAGCTAAACCCCACACAACCAGTGGCATGATGGTGAAAATATTGTGGGATGGAGGAGAGAATCAGAAGGGGAAATGGGAGAAAACTCATAGATCAAGATGAAGACAGTTAAGGAACTAAAGCAAATGTTGCTCATCCAAGTAAATCAAACAAGGAGTTCATTCATTATTTCCCAGGGGCAGACAGGTATTCAGCCATGCTTGGGAGAGCAGGGTTTCATCACATTTAATGGTGAATTGGGAGAACAAATGCCATCACCCTGAATGCCCACCCCCCACCTCCTTCTTCCCCCAGACTTCTATGCTGACCATGATCTCATATGGTATGGAATATGGACAAGAGTGGTGCTTCTATTTTCTTTCCTATTCTGGTGGCAAGATTTATTGGTGAGTTTATACTTCATTTCGAGACTCCATGTAATTTCCAATTTGCTACTCAGAGCAAATGGGTGACATCCAGGGAATACAGGAGACGGTCCTGAAGGTATACAGCAGAAGCTAAAGTAATTTAACCCCAATGAAACACTGAAGTCAGAATAAAATTATGCATTTCAGTTTCTTTTTGAAGGAAATAAAAGCTCTGCTTTTTCAGGTTAATTTTTAAATAAAATTGAATAGCCATTGAGTTGGAAAATCACACCAAGAAATTAGTCAGGACTTCTTTCTGAGAACACATATCAAGTTTGACAAGAAAACAAATAAATAAAAGAAGTAAAATCATAGAGTCTTAGAATTATAGGGAATGCTAAGTTGGAAGGGACTCATCAGATCATCAGGTCCAACTCCTGGCCCTACACAGGACCACTCCAAGAGTCACACTGTGTAAGCATTGTTCAAACTCTGTCAGGCTTGGTGCTGTGACCACTTTCTTGTGGAGCTTGTTCCAATGCTCAACCTCCCTCTGGGTGAAAAACTTTTCATATCCCACCTAAACCTCCCCTGACACAGCCTCCTGCTGTTTCCTTGTGTCCGGCCACTGAGCAATCAAGTGTCTGCCCTTCCAATTCCCCTCATGAGGAGGTTGAAAATGGAAATGAGATCTCCCTTCAGTCCATTGTAGGAAAAGGCATTGAACACTGTTACCCAAGATTCTCTCCTTTATTAACTCTTGATTCTATAAGATGGACAAGTATTATAAACTTTTTATAGGTATTCCCTATTTTTCCTGTGAGGTGACCATTTTTTTCTTGAATTTATGTCCCTTATAGCAGTCCTTGATTATATTGTGAAAGGGAACAGTAATGCTAATATTACATAAATCTAATAAGCTTTATTTTTATGAGTATTTTCTTCATAGTACAATTCAATTTGAGAAATATTATCAAAATTAAAAACTTCATTTAAACTTTGCATCTGAAATTACATTTGTAATTGAAACTCAGAGATTTTATGGCTTAACAATGAGCTGTCCCAGACCTTGCAACTCAGATAAGACTGTGATATGCAAAGGAAAATATCCTGTTGTATTTATTTGGCTACCACCATTCCTAATGGATCAAGACTGCAGCAACCACTTCAACAGACATATAAATTGCAGCAATCAAGCCTTGTGAAAAATTACAACAAGTAAAAAGCTCTATTTTAATACTCTGAAATAGATAACACTATTTAGAATAATTAATTAATGTTTACTCAAATTGGATTGTAAATCTTGGGGCAAGAGTACTGTCTCCTATCAAGAAAGTATGATCACAGATTCACCGAATCATGGAATCACAGAATGGGTAAAGTTGGAAAGGACCATAGCAAGTTACTTGGTCCAATCTCTCTGCTTAAGCAAGGTCACACTTGAACACATTACACAGATTTGCATTCAGATGGTTCTTGAATATCTTCAGAGGGAGATTTCACAGCCTCTTTGGGCAACCTGTTTCAGTGTGTGGTCCCCCACACAATAAAAAAGTTCGTCCTCATATTCAGGATCTTCAAGGAAAAAATAGTTTCCTCTCTATTATTTATCCCTTAGATACTGCTCCCCAAGGTTCACAAGATTATCATATCTTTTTGTCTAAAAAAACCATCACTTATGGAGAAGCTTAGGATATATCAGGGAATTTATATGGCTGACAGCTTGCTAGCAATTTGGTATTAGTTGTAATGTACACAAGCATCTAAAACAGCAAAGCAAAGTAAGAATGTAGATTATGAGAGTTTAACACATAAGGGATAATAAGTATTATTGTTATGCAAGGAATTTCACTATTTCCACTAGACAAAAGAATTTGGAAGATTTTAATCAGGATAAAGGTTTCTCAGTTTGACTCAAAGCTTGCAGAAAAATACAATGGGAGTAGATGTTTTGTTACATTTCTTTTTTAAGGAGGGGAAGGATAGAACAGTTACCAAACAAAATTAAAGATTTTCCTAAGAGCTGCTGTGAGCTTAGAGCTACAGCCACATCCCACTTCAGTTTAGTTTTATTTGGCGACCTAAGGAAACCATTCTGAGCTTGACTCTGGAAAATTAGACAAGAAAATGAATGTGAGATGTCATAGATCAGGAAACATACAGAAAATGCGAGAATGGCAGACACACAGAAATAGGAGAAGCACCATTCCTAATGAAAAAGGATAATTCACTTGGTTAGTATTTTTTTAATATGTTTGTAATAGTATTTTGCTGCAGATAATGTATTTCACTTCATGTTTTTGATATATTTTACAAATGTTAATGAGTTGAGCTTCAGAGCTGCAGCCTCCTGATGTTAAGTGGATAATATTAGCCACATATCACAGAGGAGAAAACTTGTGCTAAGCTCTTGTAAAAGCAGTGAATTTTGCCCTGTGTGATTCTGGAAAGTCAATGTGTCTCCACACCAGCATGGGAATGCGCTGCTGAACAGATTAGTGATGGGTTGTGTATAAACTTGCTGTGATTGCTCCTCTGTGCACAAATGCACTGTACATGTAAATCAAGTCCGAGCGCTGCTCGGCGTGTGTATTGTAAAGGATATTGAGAAACAAGGCACATAAAAAGAGGATAGAAGGAAACAAGCAATGCACAGGTAGCGGGATCTGTCTGAATAGAGCTGATTACACACTTGAATTTTGGTTATATTTCAGCCAATCAGCCAGAATGCAAATGTGAGTACTTGCAGAAAAAAAAAGGAAAAATATATGTCAGCAGGGAAAAATTACCTAAGAAGAGCTTGATGCAGATCACAAATTAATAGCCTGTCTTTTGCTCCCATCTCAAGCCAGTAAAACTGCTCAATGTCCTCTACATTCAGCTTTGAAACCAAAATTCATCTTTGAGGGAAACAGCAAAGCCAGAAGTGGCAACAATGATCCTTGTCATTTATCCCTTTCTTAAAATGGAATCCTCCTCACAGTTGTTCAGAAATCTCTCTCCTATATGAGGCTCACTGCCTTGCTCTTAGGAGAGAAAAAAAAAAAAAAGGAAAACAAAAGAAGCATAAGTCCTGTTTAACCTTTCCTGAGAAAAAAAACAAAAACAAAAACGTGCTTCAGTAGATATTTTTTCCTCTTTTCATTTCTTACTCAACCTATAAACAATATGCCATCACTGAGATGAATAAAAGGGTCATTTTATAAGGGCCGTGATGCCTTGATGAAAATGTGTTTTGCCACTTGTTTTATTAATAACATTTCCAGCTTGCCAACAATCTCTGGGACTTTTTCAGAAGTCTGAAAAAGTCTGAATCATCACCCATTACTTAAAGCAGGAAAAAACTGAATTCCATTCTAAAATTTTTTCTCCTGAGCAAAAATTTGATTTCATATTAAGAAAAAAAGTAAAAAATTGGAGAATTTTTTCATAATTGCTGAGAGTAAAATCTGTTTTGAGATACCACTGAAAGCATACACATTTATCTGCCTGGTCTGAGGCCACTTATAAAGTGAACTGCACTATCATATTTTCAAGGCTCAGTTTTAATACTTTTATGTGTTGGTCAGCTAAATTATATGGTAACAAGGTACAGAAAAGAGCTTTTCTTGGATAACCAGATTTTAAATGGAATAGGGCAGATCTTTATCAATCTGTAGTAAGGCTAAAGTAGTAGGAAGGCACTACTATCAATAAGATGGGAAGATATTCTTCACTATGTAATTTTGACTGTAAGGAAAGTTAATCTGCCACTGATACTTGCAACGACATTTCTAGTTTATTGGAAATTATTGTAAGATTAAGAAATTTTGAGGAATGTTGCTGCACCTACTCTCCAGTATTCTGAAAGAGTCTCCAAGATTCTTGGCAAGCAGAAAATAGCTACTGCCTCCCATGAAAAGCCCCCAAATTTGGTGATACCCTTCAAAACCACGGTTAGTAGATAAGGTACAAAGCTGAAGCCATCTTCTGGGTCACGCTTGACAGATATTTTTTAAACTTTATTCCATGATTGTTTCATACAAAATACATTCAAGTTCTTGCTTCACAGAGAGATCTCATAGACCACCCTGGATAGTGCTGCCAATCATTTGGAAAGTAATTGAATAACCACTTGAGTGTGCTAAAGGTCCCTCATCACAGACATTTGATGGACATGTTTCACAAAAACAAATGTTGATAAAAATCTGATAAAGATTTCAGATTGGAAAATGAGCAAAAATCTCAACAAATCTATTGGTTACACAGTTTGGGCCCTTCACTTTAGAAACTGTATCCCTTGCACTTTCAGTGGCTGCAGTAAAAGATAGCCTACAAAATTCACCTCATTTGGATCCCTCTCTGTACAGTACCACCACGGTATTTTCCAGCTCCTTTGAAAATCCTGGTGGTCACAGGGTCAGGACAAGCAGGCTCCAGCACCCCCTCTCAGCAGAAGTCTGAGGGTGGGCAAAGCCTTGAGAGGGGACACAGCCAGGACAGCTGACCCCGACTGACCAAGGGGCATCTTCCACACGGTGAGCCATCTGCCCAGCAACGAGGAGAAAGGAGGAGGCAGGTGGGAGGAACGGGGGTGTGGGCGGGGCATTTTTAATGATGATGCTTGTCTTCCAGAGCAACCACTATACATGCTGAAACCCTGCTTCCTGGGAAGTGACAAGGCATTGCCTGTTGATGGGAAGTAGAGAATAAAATCTTTTGTTTTCCTTTGCTTTCACATCTTCAACCTTTGCTTTTTCTTTATTAAACTGCCTTATCATCTCCCATCTTATTTTCTCCCTACCTTTTCCCTCTGAGGAGAGGAGTTACAGAGAGGCTCGGTGGGCAAATGGTGTCCAGCCAAGGTCAACCCCTTACACAGAAGTTTTAAGGTTTTTCACTATCAGCCTTATTTCTCTTGTTCCTTCTTAACTCTGTCCAATTCCTTTTGCACTTTTTAACTTGCTATTGTTTAGCAGAAGACATTTTTATGTAGTAGCTGTAGAACAATAACACAGAAATGTAGAAGAGAGTTTTGGCAAGCCTATCTCATCAGTATCAGTAACTGAGTTTTCTTCAATGTCATTAATACTGTGTGTAAGAATAGCAAAAAGAATTTCACATTTCGCTTTCCAATTCAGCTCATTAATTTTTCAATTCTTTTTTATTCATATGTAAGAAACTTGACAGATTTTTAATATATTTATTTTTCAATATGTTGAACACAAGGCCTGTACAAATTAGCTGTTTTCCCAAAAATCATTGTTAAATGACAATGTTTATGTTAAAAAGTTAAAACAATGTTAATGTTAAAATCATGTTAAAACAATGTTAGTGTTAAAAAGACCACACAGTAAAAAGGAAAAGGAGAAAAGGAAAAAAAAGCTAACAAATTTAAAAACAGGTTTTCTTCATCTTTTAGCTTGTGTATAAGAATATTTCTCTTAACTTTACAAGACATTTTGAAGTAATAAAATTCAACACATTGAAAAAATATAAATCTGCAATAAGAAATGGATATCAGTTAGCTAGTGTTTTCATATTACTCATCACCACAACATCTAAAAGTTTTGAGCTATCTCTATAGGCAATAAAATTAACACCTACTGAGTATGACACATTCAATTTCTCATGTCTCTGAAGAGGCAAATTTCCATACGTGGAACTTTTTCCTGATTTCTGTAATTATGTGTGATGAAATTTGTTTTTAAATATGCACTCTGCAATTGATAAACTTCAATGGGTATATTTTAGGCTCTAGTTCAGAAACTGGTGATGGATGTCATTTCTTGAGGGAGTTCATCTTAGATAATATTTTGTACTTAAATTTTATGTCTTTTTTCTGCAGCTTCCAAGCTACTTTGTAATGTTGAAAGATTCTTCATTATTATATATGGGATAGATAGGTAGATGTAAAAGCTATTTCACTCTTGACCAGAGAAGATGGGATTCTCCTAGGAAAACACATTAACTCAATGTCAAAACTGGTCTTTGAAAACTAGAATGGTTGCACCGTGCTCCAACTGACTAATTATATTTCCTATTATTTCCTATTGAAGTCTTCTCATTTACCTAGAGAGCTTCAAGGTCAGGCAGTATGTACTGAAAATACACCAAAGATCTATTTAGTTATTGAGGCAGATGAGGAATTATGCACCAGCTTTGTGTACAGGGTGGTGAAAGAATTGTGTTCTACATGTGCAGATGCACCACTGTGCACACTGGCTGAAATTATATTCTTTTATTGTGTTTAGAGAAGGAAGAACTTTGTCTAAACTCGGTGTCCAGAGACAGTTACATAAAAACCATTGTTTAAACATGACAACGACAGAAATTTATTCCTTGCTGCTGGTACTTGTTGTTTGATAATAACTAAGTGCACAGAATTTTCTCAGAGATTTATAACTGTTTGCTTTTATACAATTATTATTTTAGGATTAAAAATGTCATATTAGCAATATAAATTCACCACAAATTAAAGGCAGCAACAGCAGAGTGACAGTTCCCAAAAGCTGGAAGATTGTCATCTACAGATCACATATCTGCAGTGATATTGCAATGATCAGAGTTAGGGACTTGTTAAAATCTTTTATCAAAATGCAGAAGTGAATCTCAAATAACTGTTGATAAAATGTGTGGATTGACAAAAGACCTTTAAAAACATAGTTAATTATAAAGAAAAGAGAGAAAGACATATTGAGCCAGGCTAATTAAAATAATCTCTTTAAAACAGCCAGGCTTAGAGCTCTACACATAGAATGGATGTACATTAAGAAGGAAGAATTTATGTATTGAAAACCTTTAATCTGGAAAATATTTTAGTATTTTAGGAGTCATTTCTTCTTATCTCAGAAGACATTTATAGGTAGGAAAATTTTGCTGTTTCTTCCGATTTTTTGTGAAAAGAAGTAACATGTATTTTGGAGATGAATTTTAATATAGATATAAAAATAATGAAAATTACGAGAGAATTCTGTGTAATATTCTCATATCTCACTTTTGGAAAAAATGTAAAACAGGAGATACCAAGGGAAATAGTAATCAGTAGCTCCTTAATCCTTCCTCTGAGACCATAGATGATTTCAATCTCTTCAGCTGTAAGTTTTTTACAGTGCAATACTGTCTTCATTAGAAGAAAATTATGGACATTAATCAACTATTTAGCAAAAAAAACCATGGTAAAAACAGAGACCAGGAAACAAAACTTTACAAATTAAAATATCCAATAGACATACTTTTAATTGTCAGGCTGTTTATTAATTTGAACAAATGATTAATTGATAGAACAAAAGGATCACTTGGTGGTCTGTCTTTTCATGTTGAACTGAAAACATAATTTAGCAAAATGAAATTTTAGGATGTTAGGAAGCCTAGAAATGTAAAATAAACATGAAAGCATTCAGAAGCTGATCAGATAAACTATTGCTCCTTTTGGTCAAACTTCTGAAAGCAGAAAATCAAAACCATCTGTAAATTACATACCCTGGTATTTCTTTGATGTACTGTTGCCCAGACTCTCATCTTAATGACCCTTTGCAAGTCTGAAGATTGTATAGGCAATGAGTAGGTTACAATGTGGGTTTATCCAGATTTAATACAACAGGATTTTATCCAAATTTCAAACTACTAGACATGTTACAATATTACATATGACACATTTCAATCTAAATTTTACTGTCAGAAAAGTCTACTAAGCTCTTTGCATGAACTAAGGAAGATCTCCAGAGCTCAGATGAATTTTAGTTCTTCTCTGTCTTCATTTTCTATCATTAGCCTGGTGCCAAAGAAGAATGTCAAAGACATATTTTTTAATTATATAAACTAGTGAAATCACCAGCTAGCATATGTAAATACATATCTCAATGTGCAAACTGTTTACACATAAGCAGGATGCAAAAATTACTTATATGCCTTATAGGTAGGGACAAGAGAGCTAGATTGCCTCATCTGACTGACATATTTTAAGGCAGCAATCCAAAACACTTATCTGCTCTTCAGTGGCACTGGCTAGAAGACAAAAGATTGCATTGCACAGATGGGTAGAATGTGAGCTCATGTGAAATCAGGGGAGGATAAAACCTCTCTCAATAATTTAGGATAATTTCAATCTACAGTTTCTTTTAATTTACTCCCTGAACAAAGCTGCTTGTCACTAACACGAACCTGAACAGAGAAAGTTGAGACAGACTGAATGGGGACCTCACTCAGCACTTTGCTGTCAGCTGCAAAATTAACTTTGGTAGATCATCAGAAGCAAGAGTTACCTCTGGTTCATAGTGCAAGCCTCCATCCCTGAGCTAAAGCTCTAGTAGACCCTTGAGGACTGACACCTTTACAGAGAGAGAGAGTGCTGAGTACAAACCTCTACAAACCTTTCCCTAGCCTCAGGACTCTGGCATTGCTCCCACTGTCACAGCCCATGCCAAGAATTTTTTAAGCTAGTAGTGGCCCTGGAAAGCACATATGCTGAGTGACTTGCACTACCAGCTCCTAAACTAGTCTGTGCAGCTGTGTGTTTCTTGTCACCTTCACCTTTCTAGGAGAGTCACATTTGGTTGGAGAGTGATTCAAGAAGCATCCAAAAAACCTTAATTTGAAAAAATTATTTAATAAAACATGAAAAATGGCCATCAAGATTTGAAAGGCATGTTGGAATTGTATATCAAAAAGGAATAAAAAATATGTGTTTAATATCTTATTGATACTGAGATTAAGCCTATTAGGCATTTCTTTCCAGCATGCAGCAGATAGATTGAAGGTGTTTATTAGCCTACATAGTAAGGGTCTTTGTGCTTTTTTTTTTCTCATTCCATATCTGCAACTGGATTTTGTAGAAGAAAATAAAGGAAGCATGCTGGATTTTATGCTTCCACTACTACTTGAAGTCTGTTCAGAGGTTCACTACTGCTTAAACTCTTTCCTCCTTTTTCCTGCCATCCAGAACTGATTTATTCTTAAGGAGACAGATTCAATCTTCGTCACCTGAACTTCATCCCTTTGCAGTGAAACTGCTAATGTTATTTAAACAGTTCAGTTGTTTCCTCTGCTTGACTAAACTACTAATAGCTTGTTAAATAACTGAGCTAAAGGCAAAAGGTACATTTCACAGTGAAGCTTTCCTAGAGACTTTCTGAGAGGATATTGACTTTGCTTTAATTGTCCATGACAAGCTAACTTCTAAGTTCGCAGCCCAGAAGTCAACTCTATACAAGGGCACTGTAGGTTTGAACAAGAAGCAGCTTCTCATGGAAGTGCCAAACTCATTTGCAAAGAAATTGAAAGGACCAAAATACTAAGCCCACCTGGGAAGAATGTGAATCAGTGTCTTGAACCTATGTGTGGAAGAGACTTCTTCAGCAGTGATGAGGGCATGCAGGGAAGGCTTTGAGGCTTTCTGTTGGTGAGACAATAGCTAGAAAACAGATGTATGAAAATTGACAGAATTAAAGAAGAGAGGTATACTGAGACCCAAGGCCTGTGCAGATCCTCATGTAAAGCCTTCCTACCCTTCAGCAAATTGATGCTCCTGCCCAATTTGGTAACATCTGAAAATGAGGGCGCATTTGATTCCCTCATTCAGATTATTGATGAATATATTAAACAGAACTGGCCCAAATACTGAGCCCTGATGAACCACTTGGGAACCATACCCCACTTGTGACTGGCCCCCAGCTGGGTGTGGCACCCTTCTCCATCTCTCTTTGGGTCAGGCCATCCAGCCCCACGCTGTCTACGCCTCATCCCCTGTTTGTCCTGCACCTGCTGCATGATGGTACTGAAAACTTTCTATTGCAGGACTTTCCCTGGAGCCAAGGTCAGGCTGACAGGCCTGTATTTCCCCAGATCCTCCTTCCAGCCCTTCTTGTAGATTAGTGTCCTATTTCCAACCTCCAGTCAAGTAGACTACACCAGTGGGCTGTGGCTGTAGGTAAATTATATAGAGTGTCTTGGCAAGCTCTTCCCCAGCTCATTCAGTAGCCTTGGGTGGATCCCATCTGGCTCCACAGACTTGTCTGTGTGTGTGTGTGGTGTAGCAGGGTCACTGATCATTTCCCTTTGGATTATGGGAGGTTTCATTCTGCTTAACTTCCCCATATTCCATCTGAAGTTGCTGGGTACCTGGAGAACAAGGAGTCTGATTATTAAAGACTGAAGCAAAGAAGTCATTAAGTACTTTATTCTTTTCCCTATGCTTTGTTAGTATATTTCTCCCAACATTATATAAAGGATGGAGATTCTCCTTAGCCCTCTTTTTGTTGCTAGTATGTTTATAGAAGTATTTTTATTGTCATTTTCAGCAATAGACAGATTAATTTCTAGCTAGGCTTTCCTCTAATTATCTCCCTTCAAACCCTCACAATATCAATCACAATGTCTCCTGAGCCACCTGCCTCTTCTTTTAAAGGTAACACGTTTCCCTTTTTTGCCTGAATTCAAGCCAAAGTTCTCTGTTCAGCCAGGCTGATCTTCTCTTCCAGCACATCTTTTGGCAATGAGGATGGCCTGCTCCTGAGCCTTTAGAAATTCCTTGTTGAAGAAAGTCCAGCCTTCCTGCAATTCTTTTCCCTTGAGGACTGCCTCACAAGGGACTTTGTCATGAGTATACATTTGTGAACTACAGTATAGATATCAGAGTGGCACACAGGCAGAGCTCTTTCCTGCTGTGTGGTAGATTTGTCATACCTGAACTATGACACATCAAGGATTGTACACACTAACTTTACAATAGGTTCATGCTGGCCAGACACACACACACTTTCAACAGCAGTTGAGAACAGACTTACTCCCCTGCTAGGTAGGCTTAAAATGGTGTGTATAAAGAAGGCTTACATGTTGGTCTGGACAGAGAGTTGTGAATTACGTATGTGATTAAAACTGTGTATTTGAAAAAAGGATATAAATTGCCCCAAATGCTTAAAATCAAAACTCATTCATTTCATTCAGCTAGGCAGAATGAGAATTAGGAAAGGAAAAGGAAAAGGAAAATTTTGTCCAACACAGGTGAGATACAAAGCATATTAAAGAAAAAGAGACTCAGTCCTTCTCCAGAGCAGACGTTGATTTGTGGCAAGATTTGCCACCAATGCAAACTTGTCATGAGACAGAATGTAAACCAGACTTATGCCCAGTGCCTACAATGTGATAAAGACAAAGTCATTCCTCCCTCCTGCACAAGCCATGGGACCATCTCTAGGACACCTTGCATCTACTTGTGTCATCTTCAGTATGTGGATGCAAGTCCAGTCCTTTGTTAAAATGCACAAACTGGACAGTTAAAGTGTTTAAGATGGTTTGGACATTAAACACTCACATTCTTTCGCTTTAAATCACCTCCAACAAGAATGTCATCTATTCACTGGAACAGTTGCAACTTTTCAGCTCCATTACTCGCTTATTGTTTTGATGTGCCCTCTCATCAATCATGCCTTTGTACCTGACAGCTTTTCAGGACAAGCAGGATTACCTGTTTACACATTGTCATCTGGGTGCCCATTATCTGCTCAAATGAGCCTGTTTCCAGGGTTTGACACTGTGCTCCTTCTACTGCCAACACTATTGGCAACACCTCTCTTCTCACTGAATGTGCCTCATCTGCTAACACCTCCCACTTGCACAGTAGATATGGGACAAATCCACCACAAATTAGCTAGGGCCAGTTACTCAAAAATTATTACATGTAGTCGCAGGTCCAGCACAGCACACTGGGGGATGTGTTTATATTCTCCACACATTTCCTAACTCAGGCTTAACAGAGGCCATCTGATGCTTGCAGGAAAAAAATGTTCATTTATACTAAGTGTAACAGTATACTTAGCTCTGTGCTCTCATTACTACAACTTTATTTTCTGGAAGCTTTCTAACCTAATTGTAATTTATAGACCAAATGTTTCAACTTAACAAAAATAACATTTCTTTGTTTTTCTCTGATAAAATACAAAGTTAATTTAGACTTCTGAGTAATAAGGTATCTCCAATATCAGCATATTTCTAGTTCATTTACTTTCACATAGTATGCTTTTTAGACTTACATTTTCTCCTGCTAGCTTTTTCTAAAAGGTAAAAATCTCAGCATGATAACTGTGTTGTGTTCATGCTGCAACATCAAAACTAAATGCTTTCAGGCTAGACACTCAGAAATGAAAAATGTAATTAAAGCTTTGTTTTGAAATACTTTTCAGAGCTTATTGGTTGTGAGAAGTACTTCCCCTGATGTCTCAGTGTTCTGACAGCTGTGTTTAGTTAAATCAGATTAGTTTCTTCTTACCAAGTACAAAAATAAATATTTCCACTTTTGTGGGAGTTGTAATAGCCTAGTAAATACAACACTGGTCACCAAAGCAACTATTCTCAGAGAATATATAACCTAATAACTTAGTGTCACAAAAAAGACATTTGTGTTGCACTTACAATATTTCACTGTGGTACATACCCTTTCTTACTATAATTTTGGAGCTTTGCATGTTATAATTTCATATTGTGTACCTTTGATAAAGTAACTGATCTAGGGGAAAAAAAGATGTGCAATATGCTGAATAGAGCTAGGCTGCAGCAAAATCCTTGAGAAATGCCACCTGAAAAATTCCTAATGAATATGAATGGACTGAGTGAAAGAAGATACAAAAATAAATACAGAAGGTTTTGCCACTACAGTGTTTTAAAGCAGGAGTTACTGAACAAAGAGTACCAGTGCAGAAATGATCTTGCCACTTAATGAGTATTTTTGTTAATGACCTTTGCCACCAAAAGTAGGACTATGCTAATGAATATTGTCACTGGAGAAAATTTGAGAGGCATTATCAATAGCAAAGATCAAGATAAACACAGAGGAAGCAATGGATGACTTTGAGAACTTGAGACTACAATTTGAATGACATTCTGCAATAGAAAAAGAAAGAAAAATAAGGTACTAAGCCCAAGGACTCCTGCTATAAAATCAGTTTGAAATACAAAGGAAGGACAAAATACAGAGGATACAGGAGAGAAGGAGAGCATCTTTGCCACAAATGAACCTACAGTAATCAGGCCAACAGATACCAATAATTTTGGCGCAAACTGACTGGTTTAGTGGAGCCATAATGTTGTCTACAAAATAAGACAGAACTAACAACAACAGAAAAGAAACTCCAGCCTCCAGAAGAGAAGGATGTTTTGTAGAGGACAGTTTTGTAACGTACCATTTGGTTGAATATTTAAAAATTTTAGCTTTAAGAAGATTATGGAACAAACCTCCTAAGGATTAGGGGAAGAAATATAAAAAGTATCCAAAGGTGCCAGGGTAAATTTACATATGTGGTCATCTTTTTTATATCCCTGACATGGCCTAAAATTACATCCAGTGACCATGGTCTCTGTGTCAGAAGCTGGTGGGATGAGGACAAAAGTCTCATTTGCTCTCTTACAATGTATTCTTGCTCAGTCTTCTTCCTAAGAAACCATTAATCACTGAAAAATATCTCCACAGATACAGCTTGTGAAAACAAAAATTGTAACTAAAAAATAAAAGGAATAGACATAGTTTTATCCTTGTGGTTTTTAGTTTTAAATCTCCAGAGCTAGGAAGACATTTTCTAAGTGTGGTAAGGGCAAACATTTGAGTTATTGAACCACCACAGTATTCAATTTTATTTTGACAAATAATTCAAATGTTCAACCCAGAGCAACTCCTACATATAAGCAGTCACAAAAAATGAGATTTTTCTAGCACATAAAGGGGACTTTGAATAGCTCTGCAGGCCATTTAAAGCCTTCATCCCATGAACTAGAAGGTATTTATGTCTTTGTGATATAATGTCCTCAGGACTTCATTGACATTTACAAGATGTAAATTTCTGTCAGGCAAACATAAGTTGCTTCATAAAGGGTAGTCCAACTTATAATTATTAGTTTATTCTCAATGGACATGTAAGAATTCCTTTAAATAATAGTCACTGTAATTTGAAATCTCAGTATAAACTTACTCAAAATAAATAGAAAAATGTATTCAGAGAAATGAATTTCTCTTTTGAAATGAAAAGGTGCAAATCAAACAGAAAGTGTTTGGTCTGACTGCTGAAATCAAAATATGAAAGAAGAGCAGTGGATAAAGGAGATAAAGGAGAGGTTAACAACTCTTACATTTCATCTCTGGGTCCTCTTTGAAGGAGTAAAGTTCTGCAGAGTCATTTCCTCTCTAAAATCTGAGTAGTGTGGAAGAAAAAAAACAGCAAACCCGACTTGAAAAAATTGGAATAAATGTCAAATTTCAACAGTTAAGGGCTCTGGAAGTATCATGGTCCTGTTATTCATTAGAAAGGATGGCAAGAAGTAATCTAAGAATATTTTCTCCTGTCTCTTGAGCCTTGGAGACCTTTTTGTTTGATATGAACCCCTCCACATCTGACAAAGACCTTCTTTACAGAATGGAATAAAGGATATTTTTTTCATTCTACCCATTAGTCCTTAGAATGAAGCTGCCACAGACTTCCACTTCTGAAGGAATTTTATGCCTTCTTAGGACAAGAACAAGAACCGCATTTAATTTCTTTTTTTTGAAAGGTAATAGATGTTCAAGCAAAGGCATGATAAACCCCTGCAAAATTAGGCAGTGTAGGAGTAATAGAGTCATCTAGAAATTGGAATCAGATCTCTTGTGAAGGTGTAGTGGTTTATATGACATCTGACCAAATCTGACATTGGGTTTCCAAACATCTTCCTAGTCTTAGTTCCTCTGTCAAGAGTGACACTTTATCTGAATTCACATATAGCTCATTGATTCACTGTTAATTTCTGTTGTTTCTTGGCTAATCTTAGAATTCCAATTTTACAACTCCCTTATGTCCTGCCCTTTTTTTGGTCATTGAATATTTTGCTCAGAAGCTCTCGCTCCTGAAAGTGAATATGAATATATTCTGCATCAGAAAAGGAGAATGCAGAAAGAGGAATTATGTTTGACCAACACGCCTATAAATCTTGTCAATTTTCTCCCTATGGTGACAAACATTGTATTGTCCCATGTATTCTTCCCATGCCACCTGACCTTGCTTACAGCTGGACATACACCTTCCTTTTTTGTCTTATTTCCAAGAGAAATGCTACAGGCATATGTGTCTTCACATAATCATTGTTGTCATAATTTGGTTTTGTTGCCAACTCTCCTGGAGATGTAAAAGACACTTAGATATGGTGCTTAGGAGCATCCATTTGTAGTGGACATGGCAGTGCTGGGTTAATGGACTACATGATCTTAAAGGACTTCTCCAAACTAAATGAGTCTGTGATTCTAGGATTCTAAGATAATAATGGCAGCTGTCAATCACAGATCTTGATAAAGCAGATAGAACTGATAGAATTTTTGATTCATGTTCAATAATGAGCAGTGGAATGCTTTTTATTTCACAATAACTGGAAAGAATAGGAAACCACAAGGCAAAACCAGTAGTTTTCATTAAAAAATGCTAGGAGGGAGTCTCTGGGTGTTTGACTTACTTTCAGGTGCGAGTCCCAGTGCAGATTTGCCTACTTATCATGGTGCACACATGTCCAGGTGAAGGTTTAAACACAGGGGGGAAATAACTATTTTTATTTTAATGGCAAGGAGAAAGGAAGGAATTGAGGTCTATTACATTCCACCAGGGCCAGTCAGTCCTACCTCTGTGCACAGCAAGATCATGGAGTAGATCCTCCTGAAAACTAAGCTAAAGCACAGTGAAAATAAAGAAGTGGCTGGTGACAGCCAACATGGCTTCACTAAGATTAAATCATGCCTGACAAATTTGGCAGCCTTCTTGTGGGGTTACAGCATTGGTGGGTAAAGGAAGAGCAACTGATATAGTTATTCAAGCTACCAAATACCATAGATCATCACTCAATCTAATGAAGGAATTATAATCTCTGCAACAAGGAATGGGTAGTTGCTAAGAGGCTACAAGTGTGGCTGGCAGCAGCCATGGTGGTGTCTGGGATTCACAGAATGCCCATAGGAAGTAATATCAGTAATCTTGCACTGACAACGAAAACTGAAAGGTCTCTGAGGCAGAATTTACTGACAAAACAAGCTTGCAGTCTGAGGGAGAAAAAATGTGCTTATTGAACAGACAGGTTAAAAAAAGGGAATCTGAACCCTTTTCTCCAGTACCTCCTTGCTTCACAGTAGTATTCAGAAAAAAATAATAAAGGCTTTTGTATGCAAATAAACAGGATGACATTTAAAATACCTGACTAATAACAATAATTTTTTTCTCTTTCTAAAGAGCCCAGAAAAGGCCCAGGTTTCTTGAGTCAGTGGGTTGTGGTTGGTGGTTGTGTTTTTGCCTGACCAGAATTACTTTTTACTGAGGTGGTGATGATTTCAGCAGTTGCTGAGTTGGCTTTCCTTGTGGGCCATAAATTTTGCATTCTTTGTATCCATTATCAGTAATATATTCTTCTCCCCAGCTTTGTAAACACTTGGACAATATTGCCACCTTTATCTTATCTCAAGTTCCTGTCACAGTGGCTTAGAACAGTCCAAGTTCCAGGTATCCACAGAGGCATATTGGGTGGAGGGGATGGAGTGGCATCAGTGGTCAGAGATGCCTTCTGTTCCGTAACTTGGGGTGGTCATTTTTTGACTGTGATATGTGTATGAGCAGTTGCTTCCCTGCCTAGTTTGCCAGTGGGAATTTTTGTCTGGATGCATTACCAGGATGTGCCAGCCAGAGCTTGCCTGTGCCAGGCCTGGAGTTGGCACCATCCTGTCCCTTGGGTGTGTGCTTATCTCATGGCAAAGTCCTTCTGTGGCCTAACAGTGTTTGAGTGTAAGTGTGCTCTCTAAGCCCTTACAACAGGCCAAGGGCAAGTAATGTTCCAGACACTGGTCCTGGGTGCTGAAATTTTCCAGGAGTAAGGGCTGATTAAAGTTCAGTGTTTCTGCAGAAGGTTCCAGCTAGAAAAAATTCCATTGTTTCCAAGGCAAAAGATATTGCTTCTGACCGAGTTAAAAAAAACCAAAAACATATTTTTCTCTGAGCAGCCTAAAATCTCTGTTTTGTTATAGGGTCTGTTGTGAATTTTGATCAATGCTGTGCTTGTTGTACATCAGAATATGGGTCTTTGGCCTCACAAAACGGACTTGAGAAAAAGGAAGGGAAAAAAAGATATTCCATGTAAAATGAAACTGAGTGTGACTTGGTTTGGTTGACTTGCAGAGAAGCCCTGCATTTTCTGGGTTTCAAAACTGGTGATGAAGGATCCAATTTGCAGAGATACTAATCCTTCACAGCTGGATTGAAAGATGTTGGGAGCTGATTTTGACCACAGTGGATACTATGTAGAGCTAAATACTCTGTTATGGAGAAAAAAAAAATTGGAAAATATCTCAGAGCCTCTAATCATTCAATATAAATAAGTGAAATTTGGTGCTTGCTTATTTTATGCAGCGGATTACAGTCAACTCTTCAAGTGTGACACTGGGAAATAATTTACCTTCATGAAGGTACTATGGGAAAAAGTTTATTAATATTTTGAAGTCCATGGGTACCATTGCAACGAGTGCAGTAGCCAAACTGATGAAAGGATTAATATTCCCGTATTCACAGAAGGTTTTGGCTGAAGCAAGAGTCCTATGGGTGAAGGTGAAAGTTCATATATATAAAACCCATGTGCAATCTTAATTATGTAATTTTCTAGCTTTTATGTTCTAGGCTTCATGGTCTTGAAAATGGTTTCTTTTGTTCTTGGATTTTTTTAATGCAATAAATAGAGAAAGAGGCAGAAGTTAAAATATACATTGTTTAACTAAAGCAGTCTCTGTGTTCCCTCCACTTTGTCTCTGGAGGGATGTCTCTAATGCATTTGTAAAGCTAATAAAAGGAAAGAAAACTTGAATCCTTGCTTATTCACTGCAGAAAGCACAATTACGTATCTATACAGCACAAAATATAAATTATTTACCTGATGGACCACAGTGGCCTCTGAAGAAAAATGTTACCTGTCTAACTAATACACTTTGAACACATACATGGGGAAAAAAAAATAAAAAATCATACAGAATCTTTATCCAATGCTTGCAAATTAATTGACTAACACTTCAGAATAAACATACAAAAACATTTGATTTTTCATAAAAAAAGTCAAAGTAATTAGGTTTCCTTAGATATAGTGCAACGTTCCAAACACTCATTGACAATGAGGCTTAAAATTTCCTTGAAACCTTTCCTTTTTTTTTCCCCTCTAATAACTTCAGCACAAATTTTTCAACTCTTAAAGGGTGCTTTTTAACTTCCCTGGTGCACAGTAAATGCAGTGTGTTAACAACTTCACCCCGTTCCAATACTGTCCTAGGAAGAAAACATGTGATTAAATCTAACAAAGTATAAAAATTAATTCAGGTGTAAACTGCGCAGTCTACCTGTGCAGCTTTTGTGATATGAAGAAAATTCTTCACCAAGAGGATTGCCAAGCACTGGAATAGATTGGTCAGGGAAGTGGTTGAGTCAACATCCCTGGGGCTGTTTTTAAGACGTGTAGATGGTGCACTTGAGAACACAGTTTAGTGGTGGACTTGGCAATGCTGGGTTAATGGTTGGATTTGATGATCTTTTCCAACTTTAATGATTCTGTGATTCTAAGAGATTAAACAGACCTTACCTTCAGTGTATAGCATTTATGTAGCTGGATAAAAGTGAAAAAATCAATTTATTAATTAATTTAGGCTTATTGGTAGTACACAGTAGTCTTTGAAAACTTAGACTATTAAAGCACTACTTGTTAACTCAATAATCATGTAATTTTAAAAAAAAAAAAATCTTCCCAAACCTGAAGAGAAACTTCATCTTTGCCTAAGCATTTTTAATGGTGCAAACAATAAAGCAACAAAATGAGAAGGTATAGTACATTAGGGACTGCCAGGAAAAGTTCCAGAGCCTGGTTTTCTTTTATCCATAGTGTTTTTACAATGTTACTCCTTGAAACTTAACTCAAGTCTGAGATTAATTTTCAAATAAATCAAATTAATTACCAAGGAAGTAAAGAAGTAAATAAAGGTAACAGGGGCAATTATAATTTAGAAAAAACAAAAAAAAAAACATACCATGAAGAAAGTCATATATAATGCCAGGGCTCAGAGGCTGAAATATTTTCTTTCAATAAGTCTCATTTTTGTAATAAATCCTATAAAATACTGTTGTGGACACAAACAATAGAGCTGCAAAACATAAAGGAACTGATCATCAGAATGGCTGAATTGGAGAAGATAGGAAAGTTACAGTAGAAAATACAAGCTATGTATTAGAAAAACTAGTTTCTATCATAAAACAAAGCTAGGATCAACCTTTACAAAAAAATTTTCTTGAATTACAGCAGATAAAAGTGGCGAGATCCAGAGGGAATGTTCAGTAAGATTTGAAAATTAAAGTACTCCCCAGATGGTCTCTCCAAGATATTTGTGATCCAAGGTCTTCATCCGTTTCAGGAAAAGCATTTTTTAATCACATTATATACCCAAAAAATACCCAAAAAACCCAAACCAAACCAAACCAGAAAAACCACAAACAAACAAAATAAAAACAAAAAACAAAAACCACCCAGTCTACAAGGGAAGAAAATCCTAAAAATGACACCTCCACTAAAATGGAATAACATCTAAGTAAAAGATAAAGAATACATGACCAGTGAAACACCTTGATGTTATCACCTGGTGAGGAATGCTCCCTACTGGCACTGCTTCATTCCCTCAGCTGCTACTTGTCTGTTTACTTACCACAGGCAAATCACTTCAGTCCTCACCACTTCAGCTTCCTCATCAGTAAATCAGGACTGGCACTTCATCTATTTTGTAAAGTGGTCTACCTTCTAATGGCAGAATTCTCAGCTGGTAGCTCAGCATTATGATAAATATAACATTTTTGGCATGCAAAAATGATTATGCTTTTAATGGAATTACAAAATATAATTAACCCTCAAGCTTGGTACTATGTGATAAAAGTAATCAAAATGTGTGACAAATTACCTGTTTTATTGTGTCTTATATCATAATTATGTATTTCCAAACTATGCTACAAAGCTCAAGGATAGTTTTCTTACCATTGAAAAGATAAACCTCTAATGGTGATTTTGTTTTGTTTTGATCCAAGGCAACAAAATGTATTCTACTGGGAAAATCCATGAGGTTCCCTTGAACAGGTTATGTAGCACTGTGAAACACTTTGAACTGTGAGCAAGGATAAATTATAAATTGTTAAATGCTGTTTAAGAGTACACAAAAGTAACAAAAATGACAACAGTCAGCTATGCTTTGGTGGCAGCAAAGTGTAAATGGGCAAATATTAATAATTGCTTTGGTGATAATTTGGTTATGCAATCCCATGGTTTGAATCATATAAGTTCTTTACAAAACTTTGGTTATGAAAAGTTAAAATTAAGAAAAATAATCTCAGGATAGTCACTAATTAATGATTGCTCTACTGAAGAGTGTTTATCATCAAGGAAAGATGGAAAGCAAGACATGCATGACAAATACTGGTTATCCCACTTAAAAAGTCTTATCATTTTGTTCTAGACACAGTCCCTTAAAAGGGAACAGGAGATTAGCCTCTGGAAAAAGTGGCAAATTAAGTACACAACCTATATCACTTGCACATGAGACTCATGCCCACTCTATCAGGAGGTGATTAAATCTATGGGAGAAAAGATTCCATTGACTGACACTGAATACCAGGACTCACTCTCACTCAGGAAGTCCCTAACTGTGAGTTTCTGAAGGCTAAAGGGTTCTTCTGGTGAAATCTCATTATGTTGTTTGTAAGCTCTTCTTTATGTATCAGCTTTTGATGTCTACATATAATTTTGACCACATCCATGCCATCAAAATAAATGGTTCTCATATCTGAGCAGTAGATGGTTGGACAGCTGCCTGCTTGCTTCAGAGAATGAACACAAGTAGCCTTAAAACACGGAGTACATTCAGAATAGAGTCATGAAGAACCTGCATTAGACAACACACCAGAGAACAATAGATTTGTTGAGGCTCAGTGGAGATTATATAGATGTTAAAACCAAACCCACTGATCACAGCTTACCCACTAGTCCTCTCCAAATGTAGAAGGCAATACATTTGTTCAGGCAAAATTTAACCATTATAAATCCATACTAACTTCTTCTGGTCATCCTCTACCCCTTCATATGAGGATTGTCACCATAAGCTTCTAAGTACCTGAGATAAGGCTGACCAGCCTGCAGTCCCCCAGGTTTTCTATGCTGGCCATCCTCAAGGTGGGCATGTTGCTTGCCTTTTCTTGTCATCAGGAATCTATCTCAAACATCATGATATCTGAAAGATCAAAAAAAAGCAATAATGAAATGAGGGTGACAAAACACTGTAACAGGTTGCCCAGAGAGCAATATTTCATTGCGGGATTCTGCCTCTCCCCAGACACCCTCATGTTTTTTGAGACAATTCCAGTCAAGATGCCAAACAGACCCTCTTGGCAGCACCAGCCACGAAGGGCAAAGCCAACCCTCAGCTTCTATCCCTACATTCCAAAATCCTCTAGTCATTCTTGAACTTGCCAGGGTCTCCGTGGCAGTAGCACGGGAAAATCAGGAAAAAGCAGAACTCTGGGTGCCAGGCTTGATTCTGTCAGATGTACTTTTCATCCAATCAAGTGTAATGAGTGCTTTGCTCTTGCCACACGTCACTGAAGAGATGTTTGTATGGATTTCCTCAAGCAGATGTTGCAATGTCAACTCCAGCGAGCAGATGTGGAGCCACACTGACAGGTGTTGGGAGCAAGACACCAAGCTTCATGGAGAGAGAGAGGTGATGTGTGAGCTTTAAGAAAAGGCAAGATGGCTTCATAACTTCATTGGATAGAGCACTGGCTCTAGTCTGGGCCCATGATGGAAAAATTATGACTGATTTTACTTCCTGACAAGGGCATCCTTAACTTTATATTAATGCTCCATCCACACTTTCAAATGCATTATATTTTTCATCATCCAGACAAATATGCACTATAAGACAGCAGACTACCTTATGTCTGTCCTTACAGAAAAATTAATATGTTTCCCTACTCCTGCTGTGCCAAAAAATGTGTTTTATCGGTTGTCCTGTCCCCTTACTAATTCCATAGGTAATTTCATGTGATGTTCATTGGTGAATAATTTTCTTTAATGTAAAAGGGATTATATTCATTTTGCACTGATTGAATCAAATACACAATTTTCCAGGAATTAAATAAATTTTATAAGAACAACTGCCAGCCATCTGCCTTGATCTAGTATTTAAGAATAATCCTTTAACTTGGGTGTGGCCTAATGGCTACTTTCATCACTCAACTAGATTTAAATTCACATACCTCTTTTTTCCTGGATTTTCTCTTAAGAATATCCTTTATCTTCAGTAAACAGGGAATCATAGCCAACCTTTGCTTGCAGCACTGTAACTTACTTTATTTATTTCTTTTTATCTGAATTACACTAATGCTCAGCAATAGGCAAGAAAATCCTGATTTCTCAGTTAATGTGTTTTACTTTAAAATGGGAATTATTAATCATTTAGTGTTCAATCCCACAAGGCTGAGGATGAACATCTGCTGATAACCATCGCTGAGCTACTCAGCTGCTGATGATTGTGTTGCTATCACACTCAGAGCCTGATAAACTGCAGCAGATTATTTAGATCCTAAACTCTTTGCAGTGGGGATTATGTCTGCTTTCTCCCATGCCACATCTATTACAGCAGAGAGCTGACTGCTAGCATTTAGCAAATGCTGAGAAATTAACCACTACAGGGCTTTGCAGCAGCTGGCTATAAGTGATGCTGATCCATAAAGCTCATCCCCATCTGGCCACAAGAGAATAACTGGTGATACCTGTCCCCTGGGAAGTGTGCAGTGCAAAGTGTCCCTTCAGGTACCTCCAGTAACTCCTCCATAAACCATTTAGATGTTTTTCTCCTCCTCACAAAATTACTATTAGCTCCCAACACTTGCTATCAAAGGAAAACAAAACAAAAACAGACAAGCAGACACCAAACCCAGCAACCAAACCAAGCTCCGCTTCCTCTCGTGGGCAATCTTAACCTTTTCAGGCACTGTAAAGTAATATCAAAATTGTATAAATTTCCTTTTCCTCCTTCCCATGCCCTGTTGCCATCTTGCTTCACCTCAACCCCAAATCTCACTGCTCATTTCATCCATGACACATCTGCCTGGAAACCTGGGATGTGAGATTCAGCCTGCTTGTACAAATGCAGCAGCACAAGCTGGGAACTCCCAAGATTACGCTCAGCAGCTCATAGCCCCACTGTCCTGATCCCAAAGGTTATCTTGAGGGAAGCAGCTCTGTGCCAATATGGCCATGAAGCAAAGGCAGATTGAGTCTGCTTGTTCCCATCTGTGCACATATGTCCTCAGAGAGCCCTTGCCTGCGTCAGCCTCTCTTCTGGAAAAACAGTAACAAGGCTGTGGAAGATCCCAGATTTTTATTCATGGAAGGGTTTGTGACAGTGAAAGCTGCATTCATTCATGTTCTTAATGGAACAAAGGTAATTTGGTATTTCCCAGAAAAAGGAAAAAAATACTTACAAGAAGCTGATGAATCAGCTGATTACTCAGAATCCTGCACACTGAGAAACTTGATTTTCTTTTATTTCTGTGCTTAAAGTGTAATATTTTTAACACAAGTGCACATCCCCCCCAAAAATTTACTTTATTCCATTTTGAGAGCATTTTCCAGGTTTTAGTTCAGAATTTCAGCTGGATGGATCAGTTCCTGGAAAAATAGTTGGGTTTGATCAAAAGGTAATTTTCTGACGAAAAAAATATTGTGTTGGAAATCCTGGAGCAATTGTACTGAAATCCTTAAAATGGCTGCCCCCTTCATCAGCTGCATTCACCAGGCCATGCTGGACATACTGTGTTTGATCTCTGTTAGTGTAAATTGATTCAGTTCCACTAGGCTCTGATGTGTTTCTGATGCTTTCTATACTGCCTGCTTCTGAGTTCACATACTGAATTTCATCCTGTGATTAATAGAGCTGCGCTACCACAGGGAATAAAAGTTCGTCCTCAATGTTTACTACAGGCAATGAAAAGAAAAACACATTTCCATTAGGCAATTTTGGCTGGGCTTAATCACCCTATAAAGGAGCTAGTACCCTTCTTTGAATGTAGGCAGCAGATAGGGTGACCCTGCTTGGACAGGTGACAAACTGAAGCTGCTCACAGTGCTCTCTGTATGTGAGGCAGAAATATCTCCACACCAGCCTCTGGAGACCTTTGTTTTTCAAGCCTTTGCAGCATTAAGTATGACAGTGACAAGAAAGAAGATGAAGAAAAATTATGAGGCTGAATAATCCTTCCCTAGGACAGAGCTATCTCTTATGAGCAGGTGCAGTTTTAACAAGAGGATGGGGAATAGAGCTCTATTAGGCACAGTTAGTGTGGCATTTGTGCTGTAAGTTATTATGTTACAAAGCCATGGCTGGGCAAGTCCCGCTTCATCCACAGTGTGGATTTCACTGCACTTCACTCTTCTTATTAGGCAAATTCCATTGTTTTAAAATTTATTTATTAATAGTCCAAAGTATGAGATAGCTGAATGCGTATACAAATGGAAAGATAAGGGATCTTCTCCATAGAGGTTTTTGGGCCTGTTCTGAACAGACACAGTTCAATTTATCCTGGATCCAAAGTCTATTTCAAAGCATCCCATCAATTTAAATCCTCTAGGTGTGGAATTAATAAGGATTAGATAAATTTAATAAACTATATAATCTTCAAAAAGTGATAACATTGTTTAGCTTTCTATTGCTTTATAGTAATAATCTCTTTATCCATACTAATAGAAAATGCCAAAGTTTCTATTACCACATATCTCAGTCTGAAGCTGTTGCAAAGGCAGAAAGTCTCCTGAAAAGAATGTCAGAGAAAGGACTTTGTGGCTAGACCAGTGGGTTATGATTCACTGCAAGCTAAATCTTCACCATTTATATAGCAAAGTATTTTTAAACAGTGTTTGAATTTTCATAGAATTGCACTAACTTTCGGTAGAGGAGAAAGGGAAAAATTCACTTACAGAATATCCAAAGACAACGACATAGGAACCTCAAGGATTAAGAACCTTCAAAAATTTCAAAAGTTATCATATCTTTATTAGTTTTCATTTCATCCCTGGAGTAGAATTTTACAGCTTTCCAAAATAGTAAAGTTCTAAATTAATTTGCTTTAATCAATGAAACTAAAAAACTTAACATGTTCATTAAGAACACAACTAAAGATCTCATCTAAAGAGAATTTCAAGAACTGTAACAGAAAGTTAATTCTGTTGAAGTCTGAAGAAAAGTAGCTACTGATACTAAAATACATATGGGTTTCTTTGGTTTTTTTTAAGGAACACTGCTTAATTACCCAAGATAAACACAAACACCTATGTGTACATAAACTTTTACTTCATTGTTTTTAATACATTGAATGGTCACCAAAAATATTCTTCTGGTTATGAACTTTTCTTTCTTCTATTTCATCGTTATCTCAAATCTCCCATCAAGTAGTTAATTAACGTGAAAAGAGAGATGATAATTAAGATGATCATCTACAGGTCAAGCAACTCAATGAGATATATTAAAGGCAGAGTTCTAATCAAAGGTGTGTAATTTCAAATCAAACATTTGGAAGATAATTTTCTTGACATGAATTTGCAAACATTTAGGTAAGAATGTGAATAAATTTTACATATGCAAATAACCTTGTTGAGGGCAACAAAACTACCCAGAGGTGAAAAGATACAGTCATAAGGATAGGGAGGGTGGAGGGGTTGAGCAGCAGAGATTTAAAGCACAAGGGAGTTCCCTAAGATCTGCCAAAGTCACTGGAGAGCAGAGAAACAGAGGTACATATATGAGTCTAAAGTGCTAGGTGCACACTTGTGTTTAATCCTTAGTGCCAGCTATTCAGAAGCTGTCTATAGAAGGCTTCTCCTTATTCTTCTTTTTACACAGAAAGCTAAAGCTTTTGCAGGGTGAAACTTGTCCTTTGCTTCTTCCTCTTCTGCATGCAATGTACACAGTTTTAAATAATAGCAAACCCTTTCCTCTGTTGCTTTAAGGACCATCAGTGAAAGCCAAAGCAGATGTTCAAAAACTGAAGGTATTTCGAGGGTAGGGGCACACACACATCAGTTTGCAGCTTTATTTTTCCATGCTTCTTAAACTAAACTTGTGTAACAGTGTGACCAACAGGAATTCTGCAATCAGTGGAAAGTCTCTTTGCTCTCACAGGTAGAAGCTGTCACTCTTCCTTTCTAAGCTGCACTACCACTGTGCTGCAACCAGGAAGAGAAAACTAATTTAGATAGTAAGGTGAAGAAAATTATTAAAGAAGAAAGAAGATTCCATATCATACTTGCTTCTTTATTGACTGTGGCACTTATTAATATGTGTTTGACTTAGAAAAATACACAGAATTCTCTGGTTTCCTCTATTATTCACTGCAGCTCATATTATTCACACAGCTCATATTCATGTTTTCTTTCCTGATTTGCACATCTATGGTTGAAAGCACCACCTTCTGGCCAGCACACACTAAATTTGGGCAGCAAGCAGATGAAGTTTTTATAGCTATCAAATGAAAATCTTCATGCAATTTGACCTAATGTATACTACAGAAATTTATACATTTCTGCCAATGCATGCTCAGTGCACACATAGCTATATCACACTTATGATATAGAGACTAGTACGAAATAGATTAGTCTAAAAAGATAAAGGTATGGGTTTTTTTTATGTCACTATACTAGTAAAATTTATTCTTTAAAGACATAAAAAATCCAGAGTGAATAGTCTCAGTGAAATACCTTGAAAAATATTAATCTTTCCACTTTCCTGCTAGATATTGGGCTAAAAGTATCCTTCCCACAATGAAGGAAGTAGCTGTATATCCTACTGCATATCCTACAGCTCTCTTACAATCTGAAAAAAAAGAGATGAACAATTTAAGACCTGTCACAGTATTATAAAAGACAAAATAAGGAGTTATTTAGCAGAAACACATGGTGGGGATTAAGGAAATCATTCTACACTGCTCTGTGACTCATTCAGCTTCTTGCAATTGTTCTCCCTTTATTGTGTTTTTTTGTGTTTGAGGTCTCTATGGACCCAATCAAACCCTCTCACTTACATTTCTAGTATAAGAAGACGGATCATACCTCTTAATTCATTTCCTAGGGAAAAACAAGGCAAACCAAACAATTTTTACCTTAGATTTAACAAATTTAGGTTTCCAATTTCTTATTTATGGAGATATTAGGAACACACTTTTTAAATTCATTAGCTGAAGAAAGCTGATTGTCTATTCACTCAAAGCACACTATCCTTATTTGCCTGATTTGTCTCCCAAAAATTGGTTATATGTACACAGACATCCTATTTTCCCAAGATGCTTTGTAAACATTCTATAAGGAATAGTGTTCCTGGCTCGGGAAGTATGAACTCTACAGTCTGTATGTCAGACACTTGGATCAATACTCTGGGCATTGGACTCCACAGTAAAAAACTCTCAGTGCCTTTAATTGGGTCAGACTTCTATCTGCATGTTTCAAAATGCAGAAGCTGACATTGCATGCAGAATTAAAACAGAAATTGGATTTTTTTTTTCTTTTTGTAAGCTGTAAGCATTTGGGGAGTTCTGTGCAGCATTTCCCACTTTATGTTCCATCTTGCTCCTTTTCTAAAGGCAAGCATAGAAAAATAAAAATCAAACCAGCAACAGGAGAGCATTAACAAGGAAATAAACAGGAGGTACATCCTGAGCAATAATTCTTTGTAATCACCTCTGTTAAATCAAGCCAGGAGTTCCAGGGAGTTGTATAGTTATACTTCCTTGCCACTAAGCACCTTGAGGCTTGTTAATGTTTTTTTGTTTGCAGCCCCGCTGCCCATTTTATGTCCACCTGGTGATATTTAAAGTAACATTACATTATTTTCACAACAGACAGAGACCAACAAATGATAATTACATATTATCTGACAGACCTAAGGGGCAATCCAAGTAAGTATCTTAAATACTGGAGGGTGAGGGCCATTCTGCTTAATTAAAGAGGTCCAAAAGAGGGCTGGTGCAGTGAGGCAGACCTGAATCAGGTTGAATTGGAGTGAACTAGATGTGCTTCATGCTCACCCTTGGACATATCTCATTTGTCTCAGGTGAGGAAAGTGAGGGGTCCAGGCTGATGGTACAAGCTCTGAGTGGCCCAGGTACAGCTCATCATCACATCTGGGTTACAATTCCAGACCTTTTCCCATTCAAGGATATAGCTCAGACACACATTTCCTTCAAATTCACTCCTCCAACCTCAACAATGTACTGTCAAGTGTATACATTGGATGGCCCATAATTTCTTCCACTTTCCCCACAATTTAATATCCCCTTTGCTTTCTGAAGAGCTGCAGGTCTCTCTATAATGATAATGTTCAAGTATTGGAAATGCTAAACAAGAGCAGCTCAGTCACTGATGTCTATCCCAGTGATTTCTTACGAGCAATACAAAGTGCTCATCTCCCAGAAACAACAAGCTTTCCTATAAAAGGGAAATATACTATAGAAGTGGACCCTAGAGAATTATTGTGCAATGTCTGCACTGAAGTGGTGATTAATTCACAGTAATTTACATTGAGTTGTTTGAGCATATCTTTCACAGTGAGGTGATAAAAGCTTGATTTTATGTTGTTTGTTGGCTGGCTTTGTTTCACTTGGTGCCTGGTTTTGGTTTATGTTATATTTTTTGGTCCTTTTGTTTCTAGGACAAAGATATATGCATCTGTGGATGAGATGTTTGACTATGGGCTTTATCCTTCCAGAGATTAATGAAAGATTCATTCCTGGCACAACACCACCAAATTCTGTGCCTGTTTCTGCTCCTTTACAGGCACCAGAAAAACTCACTTTCGTTTCCTCCAGCAAAGCAATTTGTAGAAGTCAAATGATTTCTAATTTTCACAAGAGGAATTTATAAAACTCAGCACAGCTCAGTTTTTGCTACAGCTGCCTCCTCCTTAGTTATTTATATGGCAATACAGTACAGCAAAGCAGGAATGGGAAAGCTGTGCTGACAGAAAATGAAGATAGCATAAACAATACAGATTACAGCAGTAAAAGCAAAGCTGGATATAAACCACTACAAGTGGAATCAAGAAGGGAGAAAACTGTATGAAATATCAGATTGTTGAGAGCGAGTTAAGCAGCACAGCTGGAGCTGGGAAGAGAAGTACTAACGTGATCTAGAGTCTGTTGCCTTCTGCTTTCTGTTACCTCCCTTTAAAGTTTAGGTTATGGTTTCTCTGGCATCAGAAAAGCATTTAGTTACTTATTTAAGCTGTATTTAACCCACCAAGGCCCGGACTTTGTAAGAGTATTCTACCTACTGCAGCAACAAAATAAACAACTAACTAAAAAAAAAAAAAAACCTAAACCCAACAAACATAAAAAACCTATAATTTCACACATATGTTCACCGTTCTTCCCCAGAGAATAAGAGATCATGACATTCAATACTTTGAGTGACACACATTACTGGAAATCCCTTACACATTGTAGGATACACCAAAGGAAAAGCACAGCTTTTTTTTTTTTTTTTCTGCCTCTTTAAAGAGTATACTTTTTTTTTTGTTTTTAACTAAATACATTTTAGCCATCTGAGGTATAAGATGTACTACTTCTATAGGCAATAGATACATTTTCCCAAAAACAGATATTTTGGTTGTCCTGTAATGCACTTGAGCAACCTCATCAGCAGATGTGCTGAGAAACTGCCCAGTGTGAAAGGAAAATCCCTTCTGTACCCTGATGCACCACTTTAGAACTGCTGCAGTTGGAGACCCAGCTCCTTGGTGAAACTCTTGACCAAGGAGCATGTGGAAACATCCCTGCAACAGCAAACAGAGATGGACATTTAATTGCTCCATGTTTTCAAAGACATTCCCACATCTTTACTGCCCAGAAGATACTCCTACTAACTGAGATGTCTTTTAAAAGAGGTCACCTTGAAAATCTCTGTAAATTAATACTTGAAAGAACCCAAGGCTATTTTTACCTTGCTAGGGAAATGAGTTTCAGATAGACAATAAAAGCAGTCAGACCACAGACGTTTACCTGTCACATCCTCATCTCTAGACAGTTTAAATAAGCATCTTGGTGCTTGCTCAGTCTGACAAAACTTCATGTGTTAAAGGTCAGGACACAAAGAGAGGTGCCCAGCAACTTTTGCAGTTGCCAACTTTAGTAAAAGCAACAAGGACAAAAATGCTTGGAGCTCAATGTTGTTTTGCCATTTTTGTTCATACCTAACTGAAATAAATTCTTGCTTTATTCCTCCTTCTTCTTACCTGATACTAACTGATACCAACCCTTTCACATCACTGTAGCTATTTATAGGATTCCTATATAAAGAAATATCAGAGCATAAGATCCTAATGCTTGTGATCATAGCTAATAGGCTTAATTAACTGGTCATGCTCTCCAGATTACTTTGCATTAATAAGCACAATGGATTCTGTTCGCTTTCTGAGCAAACACACTTTAGCCTAAAGAAAAAGAGAAGAAGTGAGAATCCCAGCTATCATAAATACCAGTCTTTTGGTAAAAAACACACCAGTATCAGGGATTGATATTTTACAACAACTTTTTAGCACAACTGTCCTAGCAAATAAAGCCACTGCAAGCTGAATAAAATAATATTGTTTATCATCAACATGCTTATTACTGATATGTTAAATAATCAAAACAATTATTTAGATGTAATCTCTCTCTGTTTTGGGACCAAATCTCTGTCAGAAGGGGAAACACAAATTTTTTTTTTCTGCTTTAACTCTGCAGCTGGGAGTTTTTCAAGCATTAGAAATGCCTTTGTCAGGGGACTAGTAATGTCAGCTCATATTTGTGTCACAAAACTTTACGGAAATGGCTGCTTAAACAAACAGGTGTTGAGGGAGAACAGAGAGGGAGAGTTCAGAGAAGAAAAGGGAAAAAAAAAGATAAAGAGAAAAAACAGATGGTGACCAAGAGAAATGGGGGAAAGTTTTGTGTATGTACGAGTCATTAATTAAAACAAAACAAATCAAAGTTCAAAGAAACAAACATGCAAGCAACAAGCAAGCAAAGCCCTTCACACAAAATACTCTTTTTACTCAGGACCACGAATCATAAAGCTTTAGCATCCATCACTGTGGCAGCCATGCTTCCTCACCAGATATTTGCTCCCACTTTAAGCTAATCAGACATCAGGCCACCAGAGCTGTGTTATGTAAAAGTCAAGGGATACGAAACAAGAGCAGCTTATATGTTGACCCTCCCTCAGCACAAGTGACAAAGAAATGAAGGAAACAATAGCTTGTACCTACTTTTTCATTTATGTTGCTCAGCCTAGCTTTGGCTTCTTATTACTTGTAATTAAATTTGGCTCTGCTGAGCATATTGAAGACAGAGGAGAGGATGTGCCTGCAGCACTCAGGCAATAGCTGCCTGCACTGCAGCAACAGAGGAACCTACACCAGCTCATTCCTTCATACAATCACAGAATATTGGGATTGAAGGGATCTTCCAAGAGCATCTAATTCCAACACCCCTACTGTGGCCAAAGACACCTTCCACTAGACTTGGGTGCCCAAAGCCCCGCTCAACCTGGCCTCCTTCTCTAGAAGATCTGCGCCTGTGTCTCACCACCCTTGTGGTCAGTCCTTATGATAAATCCCTATCTACCTAAAAGTATCTGTCAAACCAAGCTATATTGTTTTCATTTAGTGGCAAGGATGATGTGGGGGACCACAAGTGCCTTAGGGAAGTCTATCTAGATGACATCCATAGGTGTCTCTTGACTCACTGGTGCAATTGTTCTGTCATAGCTCACTAGGTCAGGCAGGACTTGGTGAAGCCGCAATGGATGTCTCTAACTACCTCCATGTCTCACATAAGCTCCAACAAATCTTCCAGGAGGATCTTACTGGGATCTTACTGGGAACAGCAGTGAAACTAACTGCTACTTCCCAGGGTGCCCTTTTGGACACTTTGTACTGAAGAGAAAGATGACAAAGTGCTGAAGGGTCTGTCGCAGAGGACACAAGCCCTGCACAAAGGTGTCTCCACACAGCAAGGCCAGTGTAGGGCTCCTTCTGTTTCTAACAGCAGTAGGCTTCACATTACCTTAACAAAACAGACTTCATGACTTCTCAGACTTTGTCTTGGTCTGCCTCCAGCTTTGTATGAGCTTTTTTTAAATGGTAATGGCAATTGTCAAATGTTCAGGTGATGACTACCTTTATTTTACTTTTACTTTTTTTTGTGCAAGACTGTGCATTGTGATACTTTTATACATTTTAAACTAACAGAAAACAGTAACAAGCAATGACTATGCAAAAAGGCTTACCTATGGCTCTAGGATGAAACATAGCCCATAAGGAGGAAAATAACGAGATGGGCTTGAAAGTACTGGCATGGGATGACACCAAGGATATGAATAGTACACTCTAGAATGTGGGCAGAAACAGGGGTAGCAGAAATAACAAACAAGCCTCTGTGGTGTGTAAAACACATGTATGATGTACAGCAAATACAGATGCAATGTGAGCTTGAAGACAATTGAAGAAAGAGCAAAGTATATTATATTACTAAACAGCAAATGAACCCAAGAAGATCTTAAAGAGAGGAGGAAGAAACTGTCACTAACAGATTTGAGCTCTTCTCCATGAAGGATTCATGGTGATGACGACTGCCTGTACCCTTCACCTCTGACTGCAGGTCTCAGAGATGCAGTGGAGGAGGTGGGGACAACTTCATATAATGGGGTAAATATCAGAGAGTTTATGTGCAGATCACTTTAGCTGCGTATAATTTGCATTATAAGTGTTTATATCAGTGTTACGATAATAATAATTTTCTGATTATACTCTTAATACTTTAATTAAACTAAAAATAAACTCTTGACTATGCATACAAGCTTATAACAAGGTTTTGAATGTGATAAATGGGTGGGAGTTTAACCTGTTCTGTAACTCTGTAACTCGATTGCAACAAATTAGTAACAAGAGAAGGGTGTAAAAAGTGATCTCTCAGCATGTATTTTTTCCGGTATTATCACCTCCTGCAAATTAACCATCATAGAAATCTGGAGGCAGAAAGTAAAGCATCCCACATTCCACCTGTTCAGAGGCAGCAAGCAGTCCATCCACAGGTTTTTATGCCATGGTACCAATCTCCCTTTGTAGGCCATAAAGGGATTGGTCATCCCAACTTTCTTTTTGAATGTCCTCATAACAGAGGACTGCTTTTCTGTTGGTAGGTTACATTATTTTGTTTTATTGATATTAATTCAATCATTTAAAATATCTATTCTCGTCTGACAAAACTGGAGAGAATTATTTGCAATATAGAACAGCAAAATATGTGCAACTCAGAAGAAACAATATATTCTGCTCCAGATTGTGCTTGAACATGAACTTGGCTTGTGAAGTAAACAAAAATCAGTAAACAAGTGAAACAAAATCTTCTCAAATCTCCCCAAACTGCTCCTATGTGGCTGAGCTTGCACACAGAATCTCTTTTCACTTGTGCCCTCAATAATTTGCACTTCTTATTCCAAGATGCAGAGCATAACAGGATCATGTTTTCCTTGTTTTCACATGCACCTGAAAATTTACTAGATTCAGGGAATTTTTAACGTGTGTAATGTAATATCATTAGAGACATGACTTTTAATGAGAAGAATATATTTCTCTATCAATACTTGGTAAAAAAGTATTGTCTTCATATGTCTTCAAATCACTAAATAATGAAAAGCATGATTGTTTCCTCATTCAGGGCTTTACACTGAGTAGCTGATTAATCTTTCAAGTTGCTGAATACCTTTCATTCTGAATGACATCAGTGTAAATCTGATCAGTAAAATTCCAATAACACGTAGACAAGTAAGAACAAATGATTTCAAGTGTGTAAAAATATTCCTCTACTGCTTTGGCAATATATACAGTAGTAAATAAATAATTCCGGATTTTGGTGTTCATGAGTAAAAATATCTATATTGGCACACTAGCCACAAATGAAAAGCATCAACCAGTCTTTTATAAAGAAAGCACGATTATTTTGTCAAATCAAGCAAGATCTCATTAATAAAATAAGGATTGTGCTCAAAAAGACTCTTCATCATTAAACTGTAAGCCAGTGAGAGATATTACATTGAGGAAAGCACTGATAAAAATAACTTTAGAGGATGAGTCTTTGCTGCCAGTCAAATCCTGCATTAATTATACATTACATGTGAAAGACCTTGCTGGCTGCAACCTCCTCCTGCATTAGCCAAATCTTACAACCAGGCAAGGGGAGAATCCTTTCATTAGAGAACAATCTGGATCACATCGAGCCTTTTATTATCTCAGGGTGAAAGTTTGCCTGGGTACTGCTAAGATAAAAGCAAAAGCAGGTCAACCCCATTGTATGGAATTGCTTTATGCAATCTGATGAAGTCTGTCTTATGTATCAATATGTTCTATTTCTCTCTTAGACAAGATGTTGCAGCACAGCTGTGCCTCCACAGACACAGCATAACACAAGTAACAAAAAAAAATCCCAGCCACTTTCTGAAAAACACAATACCACTTCAAGGAAAAGGTGGGACAGCATAGGCAAAACCCCATCAATTTCTGCTTTTTTTCTTTTATAAAAAATAATCTAGTCCATTTAAAATTTCTTTTTTTAAGTTCTTTTCTTTCTATAATTAAAATAAAAATATGAATTTATTTCCTTTTTAGCCAAAGAAAATCCAGAGTCACTACAAGAATATAAATGGAATTTATCCAAATTTGTGCAGCAAACAATGCTATTGTAATCTGGGTTTTCAAGTGTCACTATATTAAAAAAAATAAATCACAATCTGTCTGAAAAAAATATAGAAAAATTTAGAGCATTAAAACAGATAAATTGCCTCCAACATCTCTGCTGGAAATGAAATATTTTGCTAGCAGGAAGAAAAAAAAAATAATAGCTCCAAAAAAGAGAACTTACATCAATGGTTATACTCATAACACATCAATTAATCTATCAATCAATCTATATTTTATGGACAGATCTGTCTTACTACTCAGTCAGACTCTTTTATTATCTGCCTTCATCAGAAATACCAGTTCATTTTTGCATTCCCACTAGACTGTTTCTACTTGCAGTTAAAAAAGACCACGCCAGCTTGGGTCACTTCTAATAAATTAATTGAAGCAGAGGACTGAACTGCATTTTCCCACATTGTAACAGGATGTCACATCTGGAGGACCACAGAATCAGTAACTTGCCATCTTTCCCCCTGGATCAAGGAATATGCCAATTCTTTTACAAAGCAGTATAGCTCCCAGATAGACCCATAGGGTTTTCACTCAAAATATGGCAGTCAAATCCATGGCCTGAATTTGGTCTCAAGGGAATAAAGCCTCCCTCTACCTGAAACAACTTGTAGGGTTTGGGTAAGGCTGAGTTCCAGAAGCTCAGTTTGAATTCTGTCACAACCTGTGGGTATGTGGTAGGCATGGGCTTGTCCATGTGCACCAGTTCTATGAGTTCCTGATATAAGGAATGAAGACCCAGACCACAGCTTGGTTGCTCGCACTCAGGGGTCTGATTTTACTTCAGAGACATGAAGGCATCCCACCTGGCCTCCAGACACAACCAGAGACTTTGGGGCCTTCCCTGGGTCCTGCTTCATGAGCCAAAGCAGAGGAGCACAGAAACAAACAAAGCACAGGAGCACAGAAATGTGTTCATACAGAAACCTTCTTATGCTAAGGCTTCCTTACCTGTGGCAGCTCAGCATCTGATCCAAATCCTGCCCATATATTCTTATTAACACCTCAAGGGATTGAGACGAACCCTTCTTCTCTAAGCCTAAAATATCTGGGATAAACTGCGACTCTTTTGTTGACACCTGGTTGATGTCCTGAAATCAATTTCATGACACAAACAGTAAACTACTGTCCCTTAAAAGTAGGGGAGCAGAACTGTAGCCTTTGAGATCTTGAGGAATGTAATGGTAGTGTTGCTGAATAATAAACCATGCCAACAGGAAAAAAAAAAAAAAGGAGTCAAAACCCCTTCTTTTTTATTTTTTTCAGCAAAGAAATAAAACTAAGACATTGCATGTCTGTAATAAAGCCCAGAAACTTCTTCCATTACAATTGCAGGCATCTCAAATTATTTTTGGTCTGATAATTATTTAAAGGTATTTTAAAACAAAGATTGCAATCCTAAATTGATATTGCAACAAAGGGTTTGTATGAGACCCTTACAGTAAGCATGATAATAAAATCAGTAAACATTAGCTGCTAAGGGGTTTAATTTGCAATTCTGTGATCTGCTTAAGGTGGAAGAGAAGAAAATATCAGTAGACACAACAGGACACTTGACAATCACACTGTTCTGTCCTTGGCTTTTGTTTTGTTTAATCTTATATTGGTTTTATGGCACATCTGCTACCTACTAAACTTCAGCTCTTTATTTAAAAACTTAACCCTTTTCTTTCACTTTATTCATAGGAAAGGAGGTAAACTAAGTGTTGTATGTGCTATTCAGTCAGGGAAATGGGTGGATTCAGAGACTTTTGGAGTCCTTGATATACCTCTGTCAATGTTAGCTCTTAAAAGTGTTTAAAATTCAATCTCTGTCAAATTCAGCTTATGAAGCAAAATTCTTTTGACAATAAAGCCACTGTGCCACAGAATGACTACAGGATTCACTGAGTCTCATTATGTGCAGTGCATGTTACACTGGTCATGCGAGTTTACATGAATCATAAAATATTGTAAAGCTCAGGGCAACCCAGGAGTGTGCTTACAGCATCTTCTTATAAACATGACAGGACATATCTACAGGCCAGTCTGCCACTGATTATACCAATTAATTTTTCACAGTTTTACCAACCAGGCTTGATTCCAAATTACTCTGCAAATAAGAAAAAAAATATTTATCACAAACATTTCTCCAGTGTTTGGTGCTAGAAAAAGGCATGAAGTCATCTGACCACAGCATTTACTTTCCATCTGATACTACTCTGACTCCATCCTATTAGTTAGTTGGTATCTTCATGGAAGCAGAAGGAATAATCTTCTTCTGAAGGATGACAGAAGAATTTTAATGTGAAAAATCTTATTTGAAAGATTTTCTCAATTCTGAGGGGTTACAATGCCATTAATTGTTAGACCTTCATTCTTTCAACAGCTAAAGCCAACATCTTCTAAAGAATTTTGTAGCACTCCCTGAGTCCAGCTTTGGTTATCTGCCAGCACAATGTGATGCAGTTTGATAGACTCCCTAGATTCCCTTGGCTGAAACCATACCAAACTCAGTTTTTCATGTAGTTGTTGGAGTGTCTAAGTTCACTTCCCTGCTGACTTTCCTCTTAAACAAAATCAGGAAAAGAAGGTGAGAAAATACAGGTTGTACAACTGATGTTAGGGCTAGGAGCAATCATACAAAGAAGAGGACTTAAAGTTGGGGTTTTTTTGGTTTTTTTTTCTCAATGCTGTGCTCCTTCCTCAATATTCAGATGGATATGGTGCTTCTTTGCTTTCAGAAAAGTATCTGTTCTGCTGCTTCTCACCTTATTCCTCTTTGCAAGAGAGGAATTTGTACGCCTCTCAGTCTTAGCTGCATCTTGCTAGCAAGATCTATACCTGTAATGGCTCTCTTTGTATTTTCTTTGACTCTACCACATTCAGACAGATAGCTACTTTTCTATCTCAGTAGAACAGAAAACCTCAGGCAGAATTTGATCCATCCAGTACAACCCCTAAAAATTATTAAGCTGACTTTCCTCTTGTTGTTCCTCTTCCTTACCATCACATTTTCTCTCTTGTTTCTTTATAGACTTTTTTTTTGCTCCATTTTCTCTTTTGTTTAATTTTCTGTCTTAAAACACTACTGCTGTCACTATTAAAAAACCAATAGAATTGAAATAACCTCCTTTTCTCCTAAACTGTTTTTCTGTCCTCTTTATTTACCTCAGTGGTGGAAGACTGTAATGAAGACCAATATTTAAGTATAATATATTGTTCATGCTGTTTACAACGTAGAGTAGATTTTGCCAGATTAGACAGATTGTCTCTAAAATAGTTGAGCAATTTTGTAAAAATAAGGATCTTCCTAATTCAACCTCAGTTACAGATGTTTCTCATTTTGAATATGTGTACAGAGACAAAATGTAGTATAAAAAAGCCTGTCATCATTAAATACTGTATTTTTTTTAAGAACTGCTCCTGAGTCTGATTATTAAATTGAGGTACAGATAATTTGAAAGGTATGGAGAATAATGGCACCTGCTTTATTTGCACAGAGCTCTCTGCTATACAGAATCAAGGAATCATTGAGGTTGGAAAAGACGTCCATGATCACCAAGCGCAACCTTCAACCAAATACCAACTAAATGTCAACTAATCCACACTGCAAAGTGCCACATCTACTCATTTTTGAACACTTCTAGGAATGGTGGCTCCACCAAATCCCTGGGTCTGTTCCAATGCTTAACTACTCTACCAATGAAGAATTTTTTTAATATCCAACCTGAACCTCTCTTTGTCAGTTTGAGGCCATTTTCCTCTTCCTATCACGCTGGGCTGTTTCTGCATGGAATAGAGTATGGAAATGAAAGTTCTAATCAACATCTCTCACCTTTTATGCTTATTCCAGGTGGTGTAAGCCAAAGAAGGTGGATACAATACACTGTAACATATATGCAAACATATCAACAAAGTTAAAAAAGACAAACCAGAGCCATAGAACATAAAACATAAGAAACAGTTGTGCAATTACTTTACTATCAAATAACAGAAATATATATTTTCTTTCTAAGATTTTGCCACCTGTGACATGACAATGAGAAATAAAACGTGACAGTAGTAAGTTCCAGCTCAGAAAAGCAAAGGGCAAAGCATCTTGCTATCTTGGATTTTCTAATGGAACATCATCTAATATGTAGATGTGTCCCTGCCCCTCAACAAAATACCTAGTCAAAAAAAAAAACCTATAAATAAAATGTTTCCCTCACCTTCATGTTCTAATAACATATTTTCTCAGTCCTGTGAGATGCAACACCTGATTTTGTAAGGATTCTAAAGCGCAATAAGCAGGCAAATGAAGAAAACAGGAAAAACATGCACACAAAATGCAGCTCCTGGTAAAGCAAGTCAAATAAGCTGTAATGGTAAATGGCAAATAAAGCTGGGAAGGTTAGAGGTAAAGACAAACCTTACTCTCAATGCTTCAAAAAGCCTTATTTTCCTTTCGGAGCCTTCATGGTCTTACATTCAAGACCATGCAAAGTTCCATTGCAGATTTCTGACATTTTCCAAGGGATGATCCAAAACCTTAAGCAGTCCATGGAATATTCCCTACTGATTCAAAATCCTTTTGAATCAGATGCTCATGGTTGGTTTCATTTCACCTAACATTATCCATCAAAAACCTAGACATTTAGTCTAAGATAGTCAGCATCATACTTTAGATTTTAAATGAAGAGAGAATGGTATCTCTGAAAGTAATGCATCTATCACAAATATGTAATTTTTTGGACAGGGAAGGAGCTCTATCTAAATTCCTCTATGAACTTTAAAGGGATCCTAGAAGGCTGGTTAGATGGAAATATAGAGAAAAAATGTCATCGTCCTTTGACATGAAAGAAAGCATAAGATTACAATTCTGCAATGAAGATACACATTTTAAATTTAAACTTACCTTGAACTATATTCAACTGCCCTCTTGAAAATCCTGCCCTTTGGCTTGAAAGCAGAATTTGAGATGGCAAACTTGAAATCACAGCCAGAAAAAGATGGGTAGTGATATTGACAGACAGCTTTAAGACTCTAGGATATATGCATGGTTTTGAAGGAAACACATCACATGTTCACACCTGCAAGTGTGTAATATCATTGTTCACTACTGACTGCATTAGTTATCAGTGCCTGGGTTATGTGGATTTGCACAGACTTGTAAGCCAGCATTTTTGTTCTTCACGAGAGCAAACTCTTGAAGTTCGAGAACCCAGCCTTTGTTTGTTATATTTATTTGTTATTTACCAGTGCCTCATTTTGCTATATGCTCAGTACAAGGCCATTTCTTATCTGAGCTCCCATCTGACAATTTTTTTTAATGACCATCACAGCACATGAAAAAAGCACATAACAGGCCAGACTCCCATGTAAAAGTTCAGGGCAGGAACGATTGGTCAACAAGAGCCTGTAGTTTCCTTTAGCCCCTTGCTTCTACTCATTGATAGAGGCCAAAAAATTATATCCAAAATCTCGCTTATGGAGCTGAAGAACTACTCTAAGTTTGGTTTTTTGGGTTTTTTTTTTTTTTTAGATGAGATAGATAAAGAGAGATTTTAGTGGCACAGTGTGACAGAAGCCTGCAACCTGCTGATGAGCAGTGCACGTGTGTGCTGCTGTGTGCCATCACCAGCCTGGAGTGACAGGAGTGCTTTCAGCATGCTGGCCATGCACAGGAATCCAGGCATTGGATGAAACAGAAAGGACTTCAACAAATAAGGAACAATTTGTTCAAAGCAAGTCGAGTCTCTTTTATTCATTTGAACCCTTGACCGGTGCAAGGGAAGAACCAGAAAACTGTTCAGGAAAAGGTGGAAAAATATCCTAAGTCCTCTCTCTCTCTCTCTGTCAGCATTGTACAGCTCTCCACACAGATTATAAAACAATATTGCTGGCTGTGGCAGACCTTTCCTATTTATCCCACCTTTTTGAGTTCTTGAAAGCACTGATGTAACTTTTTGGCAAATTTGCAAACAAGAGTGGTGACGTATACAGTTCATTCTTGCAATATTTTGATTGGTTTTTGCAATTCACTTTCAAAGTTTGTGAGAATAGATAAGCTTTTCTTAAGACCTGTGCAGTCACCCAAGAGACCTTCCCAGTCTGAGAGGTAAATAAGCACGGGTACCAATTCACTTCTGCACTTGTATTTCATCAAATCACTTAAAACTTTTCAAAATAATGTAAAAGTAGATTTGCTGATCTGAGGGTCCCTCATACACACTCTGCCATCCTGTAAATAACTATCTGACGCAGAACAACAGGGAAATCACAGCTGCTGCAGAC
Organism: Dicaeum eximium; assembly: GCA_013396995.1. Lineage (NCBI taxonomy): Eukaryota > Metazoa > Chordata > Aves > Passeriformes > Dicaeidae > Dicaeum > Dicaeum eximium. Next base: position 392,441 of record VWZP01004820.1, on the reverse strand, counting down.
GGCACAAACACAGATCTCAGCATCTGTGATGGTATCAGTCTCAATCACAGGGATAAATCTGAATATTTTATTATTGCTCATGAAGTCAGAATGCTTTGGTGCCTTCTTGACAGACAGCAAGTAAGTAAGATGGATGTACTGTAACAGAAGAGCCAGAAAACTCAGCAGCCAAGGTTTGCCCCATTCATTTGTAAAGTTTATAGCCTTGGATAACATAGATTGTAGAAAGTGTAAATGATCCACTATGAGAATTTACTGACCTGGAAGGGAAAGGGTGGGAAATAGATTCTACAATGGTAATAAAACTGGGCAGTCTTGTCTGCCAGTTGCCTGAAATATTTTACTGTGATTCAGCACATCCTCAGTAAGCAATTTATTGCCCAGTGTTGTTTAATTAAAAGAATTGACAGCTAAAAGTTGTATTATTTGCAGCAAAGTCTAGGCATTTCTGAACCAGCCTGTGGTGGGCAGGTTAAATTTATCTGCTCATAGACAGTGACAGAACAGGATGCAGAAAAATCTTTTTTTTTTCCCTTTATAGAAGTGGGGAAGCCTCCATGTTCCTTTGGGCATACAGAGCCAATACAGAGGCTCTCTATGTTCAGAGGAAGGCAACAGAAACTCTTTCTCGCTTAGAAAAGTCATAGGGGTTTTATTTCAGTTATTAGTCCTGAAAATAGGTGTTACAGTTCTTGAACAAGTTATTAACCCTGGGATCACCCACAACAGACCACTTGCAAAACAGAAAAATACAATAAACCCTCTGAAAATGTCATCTAAAATATATTTTTAAAATATCATTAAAAAAGATCAAAGGCCCCAATAAACCCTGTATGTCAAAAATAGCATGAGATGGTAAGGTAATTGTTTAGGCAGCCCTGGGCAATTGATCATACCTGTTGCATTAGAGGCAAGTTAACAAAAATGTAATCAATGGTGCTTGCCAGTTTGCTTAAATCTGTCCACAGGTGGAATCTCCAACAAATGAACACACATCCTGGGGGTTTTGTTATTCAGATTGTTTACATCTCCTTTCAAAATCCTCTGTCCACAATTAAATCCTATTTCTCCAAGAGCAGAGGAAAAGTTCCTAAACATGTTAATATTTTGGCTCTTAGGATCAGTGAAAAATCTAGAATTATAATCTTTGCTCCTAAATATTCCCAGTCTGTTTTACTGACTATGGCACTTTCTGTCTATACAACCCTTCTTTTCCCTACTCACATTGTAACTTCTGAACTTATTGGCAAGTATTCTTGATAGCAGTTCTTTCCCTTCATCAAAAATGATGAGAAGCTTGAGTACAAAGCAGGGTGAGAGGGATGCTTCTTTGACATGTGAAGTTATTTCAGTAACGAAGTGCTAATAAGCAGGCTATGGAAGATGGACAAAATTACAGAATGCATTTTATCTGCTTCTATATATGACCCCCAAAAATATAAATATATCTAATTTCATCCAGGCTCTGATTTGCTAATTTTTTCACAGATATTTAAAAACAGATTTAAAAAATAAATAATATTTTCCCTTCCAGAAACTATGCTTTTCATCTCCACAGAAAAGTGGAGGTGATGGAGTAAAAATATTTGTCTTCTGGAAAAAAAAATCCTCAAATTTCATAAATGTGATTTTTAATTAGTTTTAGTAGCAATTGTTTATATCACAGAATTTATATTCCCCAAACATCTACAGGATGAAATGGACATCAGAGTTGCCTTTCCCTAGATATAATACATCTAAACAACAAAAATTCAATACAGAAAAAAAAAAACAAAAACAAAAACCCCACAGTTAACCTCTTCCTTGTGAGGAAAGATGACCCAGAGAAGTCAAACAAAAGGTCTGAAATAGATATGGGGCTTGAACTTTTTTTTTTTTTTCTACAGGGAGTTTACTGCCTCAATAGCAAGACCATTTTGTTGAAAAATACTGAAAAAAATCAATCCAATTTTAAATCTAACTTTTCTAACGCCAGCATTATGATATTTTAGTTTCATTCTCTGTGAGCACAATTTGTGATCATTAAACTGAAGGGCAGACAGTTAAAAAGCTCTCCTAACTACCCACCTTTCCAAAAACATTTTAAAAATTTACTAATTCAATCATTTCAAATAACTAAGAGACTTCTAATTAATTTTCAATTAAAATGTCACATTCTTCAGAATGTTTATGTCATTTGCATAAACCTCTCTTACTTCCCTTAAGTAGTAAGGGAACTTAAACAAACTTTCTACATATTGCTATTCATGCTGTGCTATGAATTATTTCTATGACTACTCTTCTGGAGAGGGAAATTTTGATATAATTGCCTTAAATATTTCTTTGCATGAGTAAGTACATCTTTGGTAGATTAATGGAGTTTACGGGGCACAAAGTATGCAGCTGAAGTGATGAAAACCAGTACATTTAAGGCATTTGTTAACACCGATGAGATACCTTGCTATGTCTAAGGCTGAACAGGAAAGCTTTTAGTTTGGTGAACCATATTTAATTTTGAAATATGACAGCCCTTCAGCAGCTGACCATACTGTCCTGCCAAAGTCTTCTTTATGCTTCAGAGTAGCATAAAGATTTATCTCTGAAATGGGGTCATAGAAAAATTTACTCAACTTGCCAACAAGCTACCAAAAGGACCAAGTTCTTCATTTTAGAGAATACACAACATACAAACACATTCAGTGTTACCAGATGCCTGTTCCTCTAATATAATTTGTACATAGATAAACTTCATAAATTACCATTACCACAAAGCAACATCGATGACACCTTCTCTAACACTGCCTAATGCAGAAACTGCTGAGGAGATAAACTGCATTACTGATATTTGACTCAGGTGTTCAGACAAGAGGTTTCTGCTGGCTATTGTTAACGTAGTCAAAATGAACTTCAAATTCCATTTCAGAGTTCTTTCCATAGTCCTTTGGATTTCTTGCCACACCTAGTTTAAAAGCATATTATTAAAAACACAGGAGGAAAATTCATCTCTTCAGAATTGCTACACTGGAGCACCAAAATCCTTCATGTCCCTCCCCAGGACTACTGTCCTAGTTGGTCAACTTTTGTGTGGTGCATGCTCTGTCCATGATTAGACAGCTCTAGCAGCAAACCCAAAATGATGGGGTCATTAAATTCTGTCCTCACTTTAATGCAAGGATGATACCCCACTCATCCCTAGGGAATGGCATTACAGCTCTCCAGAATCAAAAACCCTGGCTGCTACAATGAGAATGAAAGTTTTGCAGCTGCTGGAAATTTCTGTTCATAAATTCAGTACAGCACTGTTGAAATCTCCTGGCACATCCTTCCCAATCCACCGAAGGATTTAACTTTTGAGATGTGTAAGGATGGAGAAGCATACCTCCATGTAGGTCTTCAAGAGAGGAAGAGATGTGAATCTTAGGGAGCTGCTACACACTGTACCTAAAACCTAATTCCTTATACCCTTTCCTGTCACCTTTGATACATATTTTCACAGAAGGAAATTAAGTGTAAAATGCTGTCATTTTTAGATAGCATTTCTGACAACTGTTTTGCACAGATGTAAGTTATTGCCTACTTGCAATGCTCAAAAGCTAGAGATTAGGGCAGGGAGAAACCCTTCATGGGTGCTTCTAGTTACCTAAAGCAGTTGAATTTTTTTTTATTTTTTAAGGACTGAAAGAATCCTGAAAGCCAGAAAGGTGTCCCTTTTCTAAAAGAAAAATTATAGATGATTGTACAAAATAAGTTAGTGAAGATGAGGGCAGGTTTGCTAGGGTCTGGGATATCAAGGAAATCAGCCTTCATTTGTACAACACAGGCCCTATATGAAATATTAATCTTGCTCACAAATCCCACACTGTAATTTTTCTTTAATTTGTTTATAAACCCTGAGCACTCTCTCCTACACTGCCCAGCAAAATCATGAGCTCTTAAAATGAAACTCTGATTTTTCAAATTATTTATGCCTCTTTAAATGATTTAAACCAGGGAATGTGGTGATTATTACACAGTTTTATGTCAAAATGCACTGAAAATTTCAACAGGATGAAAGTGAGAAAGAGTTAGGGGGAAAAAATTCCCAGCCAAACAACAAAACACCAGCACTCCAGATGGCAAAGGTAAAACAGTAATTTTAGAGAGGCTGATATCTAAAATCTGAAAGACTAAAGATTAAAAAAAAAAATTGAAAATCAGTCTAATAGGCACATAACGGTATAGTATCATAACATGAAAGAAAAAAATCTGCAGCGCTTTTGTAAGTATAACAAATTCAAAGTGTTGATGGGGAAAAACGTGACTAGCAAATCAGAGGCTGCAAAAGAGACAAACTGTGAGAAGAGCCAGAGCAAGGGAGCAGGGTGTGTGAAATGAGGTCACTAGACAAGTGAGAAAAGAGGTGAGATCTCGACTGCACTGTCGCAGCCGCAGCTTGTTGGGCTGGGAGCAGCTCCTGCAGCCTTGGAGGGATGCTGGGAGGATGTGCCGGGAGCGCGGCAGAGCGGGGCTGGCAGGTGGGCAGGCTGCAGGCAGGGACTGTACACCCCAGCAGGCTGGCAGCAGCAGGTTAAATGCTTTCTGCAGAGTGAGGAAAGAGGCCCCCACACAGCAGAGTGTTTAAGCTAACAGGTGGGGTGAGAAGATCTGGCAGACGAAGCTTATTACAGTCTCCCAGCAGAGCATGAAGTGGTTAGATGCTCCTAATGACTGTATACAAGGTGACTGACTCACTCCTGTCTGCTGAACAGCTTGAAAGGAGGATATTTTTTTTACCCTGAGGAAGACTGACCTGTCTTCTTCATACTTTTTTTTTTTTTTTCCCTTTCAGCATTTAATAATGAAAGCTTCCTCTCATGCAGCAGATTGGCTGCTGCCACCATGTCCCCATGGCCGTGCAGCCAACAGTGTCCAGCAAGCTCCAGATAATCTTTGCCCTGCAGGACCAGAGAGAATGGCTCTGTGTAAGGCATTTGGAAGGGCATGAGCTGTCCAGGGGAAACCCTAGGGGTTATTACCAGTGCATTGATCTCTGGTGTAGCTGCCCAACTGCATCCCTTTGAAGCTGCAGGACATTAAGTCCGTGCCATGATTTTTCTTCTTCTCAGTGTTATTCCTTATAGGACTGCTAGATAATATTTTCATACATTTTTGCTTGTCTTATCTGGTCTCTGAATACTGTTGAAACTGATAATGCATTTCTAACTCCTCTTGCAGAAAAATAGGCTAATGTTTAAGGAATAGATAAGCCACAAGGGTTAGGAATAGGGCTGTTTCAGAGAGAGAAAAAGAATTAAATTTTATACAGGTCACAGTGTGTGTATAAGGGACACAGAAGTGTCTTCTCACTGTTACAAATACAATTTTGTGTGTTTATGACTGTGTCTGCAATGGAGGTAGCAGTACTGAGTAAAAGGAAATTTCAGCTTGGGCATTTGAGGAGATTTGGGACATGATGAGTACAGATTGTTGTCTGACATTCCTAATAACGATTCAAATTTGGCCATTCCCACAATGATTGTGTTGTGGTTTATTTTTCCCATATGTAAAATAGGCTACAGCCCAACTCATATGCCTACAGATATTTACTGTAAACAAACAAACTACTTCTATTCTCTATGGACAAGACATATTTATTATAATATACAGCATAGCCCAGGGATAGATTCTCTGGCAGGGAGCTGGGAAAAGTACCTCTGTGCAGAACAAATACTCCTGATTGAGCACAGTATTGCCTCCTCATCCTTGTCACAGCCTTATCTGCCCTCATACAGCCAGTGGGCATTCATCAGAAACAGTTGCCTGTAGCAAACCTTAGATGAGGACTGTGAAGAGAAAAAATGAAGTTTTGGGGAAAAAGTGAGGTAGTGAGAAGAGGTCCACATATTTATGTTTTCCCACAGGGTCAAAGCATTTGAAGCAGAGAGAAGGTGGGGATCCTGTGGAGAGCTGAGCATCATTTTCCTTACATACAAACACTGGGATTTCCAAGGGTGTGATGCCTCCTACTGAACCAAGCACAAACCCTGCAGCTCTCAGGAATCAGCAGCTGCGGGGGACCAGGTTTCCCAAAGGCATTTTCTAAATTTCTACTGAAATTTTCTAAATTTCTACTGTTTCTACTGAAGCTGAATGAATCACCCCAATGCAGCAGATTGTGCTCAGACTTCTGAGCATTTTGTACAGCAGTGTAGAAAAGCAAACATGTCCATTTGGTGTATATATTAATAAGGATTTATCTCACCTGACTCCTCATGGATCACCAGGTCCAGCCACAGCAAACAGAGAGAATTAAGCAGTTCCCTCACCTGCTTCAAATATCTGGCTTTAAATAAGATTGTTTCTGTCTCTGAAGGGCTTGCTTTCCTCCACTGACTGAAAAGTGTGTTACTGAGTGTAAACTATACACTCAGATGTATCTACTCTGTAGATACCTAAAGTTGGCAGGATGAATCTTTTTCTATCTCTCTGAACCAAATCACAAGCTACATTTTATTAATGAAAATTGCCTTACCACTTCTACTTTAAACATGTAACTCAGAAGGAGTTGTTGAAGATCAAGCATTGGAGAACCACCAAGTATTATTAATAAATGGAGAGTAGATGAAAACAGCAGAATAGATGTAGGCAAAGAATAAATGGTATGGATAAGAAGGAGGGTATAGTTTTGCAGGTAGCTGTATTATGAGGGACCAAATGTGGAAGGAGTCTGTGCTGAAGAAGGTATCTTATGCTCCTGGACAGATTTATCAAAGGCAGAATGTCTCTCATATGTGATAGCAATGAAGTCAGAGATTTTTTTTCTGAAATTTTGCACTCAGGTTAACTGTAAGAGGAAATTTAGTAATTCACCATCAAGCAAGGAAAATACTGAGCATATCCTTTGTCTAATGTCTCTGTAATTTTGTGGGTGAAAGGTGTGGTTATTTAAGAGTCTGTTTTGGAAAGCCATTTTGCTCTGCTTTTACTACCAGAAAAATTTGAACATTTGCATTGTCTGGGAAAAGGTACATCTTTATTATGAAGAGTAATTAAGAAGTTGGAGGTTTCAACCTAATTTGCAAAGTGGTCAAGCAGAAAGTATGAACATGTGACTGTCTCTAAACACCTAACTCTGCTCAGCAAGCAAGTACTGCAGTACCACAAACTGGATCCAGTATATCAGCCTGGGAGCACCCAGCTGTGGTAAGCTCATTGGTTAGCAATAATTAAATTCACTGCCAGGCAGTTCAGCTTGGTTAAGCTGGACTGCTGTGTGCCCAGATCTACAAGTAGTCAAATCAAAGAGCCTCATCTGGACTGACTCCAGTGACACTCCAAATATAGGAAATTATACTTCCATTCTATTGCATGCTACCGAACAGACTCTATGCTTCACCCTGATATTCTCACAGGTGAAAAACAAGGCCACTTCCCACATCTGGAGGTGTACTGTTCAAGGGTTTGTAAAGTCACCCAAACACAAAAAGTGTAACATCTTTTCACAGTATTTCCTGCATATCTTACGGAAATTCATTATATGTCTTAGTAAATTCAAAGGTCAGGTATTGCTGACCTTTCATTGATAGTTTTCTCTAATGTGAGCCTTTTTAATAAAGCACCCATTGAACATACCAAACCTGCCATATCACTTCATTATTATTCAATATTTTGTCAGCTTCATTGCTAGACACTGTGATGCAACATGATATCTAATTAGAGAGTTTTATTTCTTGGCTGACAGTTTCACTACAAATAGAAAAGAAGAAAAAAATTATATAACACCCTCATATATTTTTTCTTGCACGTATTCCCACCCATTATGTGGAAGAAAACAAAAGTTTGTTGGACTTCAAAAGATTAACTACATACTTCAGTTTCAGACCTCATGCAGGACTGGTTCATGAAACATGTCTGGAATTCTTCAAAAACAATAATCTGTAGGTCATTAACCATTGAAATTATTTCCTGGTCCATTTCCTTCCAATAATAAACATAGTGGCTCATAATTTGCTAAGCAAGGAAAATATCAAATATTGTTTGATTCATAAATCAAATCCTACTCATTATTTAAGGCAGTTATAAGCACTCCAGGCTAGAATTTTGCATTTAGAAAATCCATCTCAAAATTTAAATAACTGACATGGATAGGTCACAATTCTCCTGGTTTTCAGGACATCCAACAGAGTAAGAAAAGCTCATCAATTTTTTGTATGTACTGGTAAGACATTTGTTGACAGCATAGTGGCTTTTATCTATCAATACAGTCCCCCTGGTGATATATGTCAGTGCATCCTGAGACTTTATGGATTTATCCTTGTAAGGATTTTGACATGAATTACAACAGCTTTACCCTCAGTGTACAGACAGCAGACATGAGGTATTTGTCCAGGACTATAAAGAAACTATATCTAGTTTTCTTGAAACCTATCCTAAAGTTTTAAACACAATGCACCATTATCTCTATCTTATGGCTTTGAGACATCATCTAAAGACATTCAGGATCCATAGAGGTAATTTTTCAGCTCCAAATTGAGCCTTTAGAACAGAAGAAAAGTAGTTTATGTCAGATGGGATTTCTGGACTGTTAGAAAACACTGGGCCAGGGCATCTAATCACACAGAATAGGAAGAAAATATTTTCTGATGATGTAGGACGTGTGGCGGGCTCCCAATTATTTCTTCACTTCAATTTATTATTCCTTCAGACTAGAAATCAAACTTTGGCAAACAGAAGTCCATGGCCAATGTACTCACCACTGCCTCATACCTGGCACAGCCAGGAGAACCTTCCCCCAGTCTGTGAGAAATGAACACAGAGTACTCTTTGTGCCCACAAATGCACATGCCTGAAGCAAGAACCATAAGCAGGCTGGCATGAACACACCCCCATGTGTGCACACAAGCATGTACTCCATGTCTGCCCAATTCCCACTTTCTGGAATGTACTTGAAGGATCCTGTCACCTTTGTGCTCCATTCACCTGAGTGGTGAACAAATTAGGTGGTAAAAGGGCAGAAGAACTATGCTGGAAAGAGGAGAGAAAGACTGACTATACTTGCATTATGCTCAGTGGTGAAATTAAAGAATGATTAAAAGTATGCAACAGTATGGGTTTTGACATTGGCTGTCCAAAATTCTAGAGTCTTGAATCCTGTGCATCTGCTTGGATCCTTGAGGCTATTTTTGCCATATCTTTCTTGTGACTTTGAACCACATGAAAAATCCCAAGTGAATTTATCCTGCAGTGCAGATCAATTAGCTGCCTTCCACAACACTTTTTTATTTCCTGGCAGCTGGACACGAGTGTGGCCTTTCCTCCGAGCTTTTTCACCTTAAGTGCAAAATCATTTCCCACCAAGATAACATAAACAGAGAATCAAAAGACCAGGTAAGTCTGATGTATGTCTATAATCCTTTGGGAATAACTGGATTCTCACAACACTTGATTTGTAGCCTCTCCTTCAATTCTGTAAATCACAAACATGATGTATGGCTTTCAGATATGCCTATCGTGCTTTGCTTCATATTCAGAACTGCACCAGGATTGATGTTTCACGGAGCTGGTTTCTAGACAGTACCCTGTTGCTGAAAAATATTTTTATATTTTTTAACAAGGTTTGAGAAAACATGTTTCTGGAGCAAGCACAGGTGTAGATCCCAGAAAACTTGCGTTTTTTTCCCCTAAAGCATCAGTTTTTCATAACCTCCCATAATGAAACTATTTATGGCTAGATCCTGCCCAAAGGTTATGCCTTTTTCAACATGACCTTTTAGATTGTGTCATTTCGATCTTATTACTATGTCTTGTAAAATAAAAATGTTAAAAAAACTTCTGCTGCTGTGCTATGAGAAAAAGAAGTAAAGCTATTTAATAGCATCAATAAATCACATATTTTGAGGATAAATATTTTGGCTAATTGGTAAATGTTTAACAATACTCACTTAAAAAATAGCAATATATACAATTTGATCTCCAACAGTTCTACAGGTAATTCCCCCTGCTTTAAAGGACTAAAGTGCAAAGGGTGGTGGTGAGCACTGACCCATTTCCCACAGTGTGTAGATACCCACACTTGTGACTGTGGGTCAGAATGTGAATAGATTGAAGTGACCAATGTCTATCCAAAGCTTGCTTTCTCTTCTCCTTCCTGTGAGATGTAATATCAAAAGTATAACACTATTGGAAATAATCTGTGCTGAACATTGCACATTAAATAGTACACTGAATTAAGTATGGACAATTTAAAGTTAATTAAATAGGCTTTGCACTTTAACCAGACAATGGCCACGTTTAATTTAATTACTATTTTTTCATACCCATCTGAGTTCATGTTGAGACATGACTATAGCTGTGCTGTGAGAATGCTGTAAACCACCAAGAGATCCAAGATTCAGACATCAGAGGCAGTCCAGGGACAGAATGGCATACACTGAATTTATTTATTAGATTATACAGAGTAGTATATGTTAAGTTCTTTTAGCAGAGAAAGCATTAGAGGGAAGGAAATGAAGCAATAAAATCCACTAAATTCAATGGACAATAACAAGGAAGAACTTCCACATTACATGGAAGAAATCTCTGAAATTCTGCAGGAGAAAGACACTCCTAGAAGTTTGTAAGTAAAATCAAGGCAAGAGATATAATTGTGGGTGGCACAAATGAATTCCTAATAAGGCTTTTGTATGTATGCTCTAATAAGGAACTACATTCTTTAAAATTAACTATGATCATCAGAAAAACACTTTCAGATCATGCATTGTAAATAAGCAAATATATTAAGTAAGTAATCTATAGTTTGATTAAATCCCTCTTTCCAGCTTTTCTCACAGAGGTCTCTAGGGTATCTTATGTGAATGTTAATAATTCCCAAAAGAAAAAAATGTATCCCTAACTTGTGAGGATAAATGAAAAAAGCCTCCATTTGATCTCTGTAGTATGCATCAATTAGAATTGCTGCTGACAGTTTTGCACAGCTTCTCTCAAAAATTTTCTTCTTGTGACTTACAAAGTGACTAGAAATGTAATATTTCCATAAGAGTTAGAGGCCCTGCTGTACAATATACCCAGTAAATCAGAAGATCCAGCTTTTAAAATATCCTCCCTAGATCCAAGTAATTCCCTGTTAACTGAAAATAGGACATCCAAAATAGATTTTAGGAGAAAATGGATGAACTGGAGTGGTTACATAACATCACTGAACATGAATATCACTGCAGAATGCAACAGTTTGGCACACATCTATATTAGGGAAGTTTTTTGCATATTATCTTCTTAGTGATACAGTATTTTTCAGTAAAGTCCCAATTAAATCATAAATGGTTCTAGTTACAGATTTACATTTTGGACTCTGACAGATTTTCTGTGACGGGGCTGCAAGTTGCAATTAGATAAGAAGCCAGTGGAATGGACTACCTTCATTAACTGGCTGTGGGCATGGAGTTTTAAGACCTAATTCTAATCTCAACTATAGGGAAACAATGAGTACATATCATGTGTAACCTATAAAGGTAATTTCTGTTGCCTTTTGTCAAGAAACACCAGAGTCAAAACAGATGGCCCAGAAGCATTTCCTGGGGCTGATGTATCTCAGAACTTGTTTAATACTACTTAAAGGTGTTGAGCCACATAGAAGTTTGAAGAAGGGATATCTTCCTTGATGCCTGAGAAAATGCACTGTTTTGGTTCCCTTGGTTCCCACTCCATACAACAGTAATGAGAATACCACTTCATCAGAAGGTATGAATGAGCTATTCCACTGCCCCAAATTTATACCCATAAACCTCACAACAATATTTTGATCCTTTTTTCTAGGCATGAACTGGATGTTAGAAGCAGTAAGTCATGCTGGACCAAGAAAATAAGTCATCCTGTCAAAGAATACAATTAAATAGAGGAGATTTCAAGGATTAATTAGGGCTGGGTGATCAGAAAAATGTAATGTTTTGTGGAAAATAAATCCCTAACATTATTAGTACCCCAACAGTGTGCAGTCAGAGCATGGATATATATTTCAGATTAATTCCTTTCTCAATTTAATAATTTTTCATCTAAAAGATAGTAAATCAGATAAGGAGAAGCTTTGATAGAAGTTACTGGTAGGTAAATCTAATTGAACAGTAAGAAAAATACTATAATGGAACAAGTAATTTTCCTTTGTTACAAAGAAAAAAGAAATAGAATTGAATGTGTTCCCTTTTTTCAGTACAAAAAATAATCAGATCAACTGCAGTATTGAAAACAACCGTATTAGAACATATCTGATTTCTTTGGAGTAACAGATGCTTGGCTAATTCAGGATATCAACAAGGATGTGAACACAGTGGGACATAAAGTCACCCCATGATGTGTCAAAGCTGAGGAAATTCTAAAAAATGCAATTCACTGAGTCACCAGCTTAATTGTGTGAGGTGCTGCTACTTTCAAACTTTGTGTTTAAAGCATTAGTTTATGTCTGTGTCCTACCCTACGCCCACTGCAACAGAAGCAGTGACACTGTCACTCTTTGGTGTTCCTAGTGTCTTCATTACTGCAGCCTTTTAATGCTTAAAACTTCTGGAATTGTATCCAGAAAGAAAAAAAGGTACTTTCTTATTACTTATTTACTTTTCCTGACTCTTATGGATGTGATGTGGAAAAGGTTTCTTTTTCATGTTTATTATTCTTGCAATCACTATGTAGCATGTGGTAGCTTTACTTTTCAAATAAAGAAACAGAAGCACAGAAAAGCAAAATGTTAGCTCAGAGATAAGATGTCAGGGGTAAAGGAAAGATTTGTTATTCCTTTCCTGGTTTCTTCTTTAATTAACTGAGTTATTTTGTTAATAGCATAGTAGCATTATAAATGATATATAAATATTTGTTTAAAAAATTCATTTGTAAAATGAGCAGTGGCAAGATGAGGAACCTCACAAATATGAGGGTAGGTTAAGCAATGTGAATTTTCTCTTAACCTTCTGCATTCAGTAGTCTAAATGTCCCTATCTCAATAGAGATTTCTGTTCAGCGTGGCATGATAGATTATAGCATGTAGCACAAAACCATGCACACCCATTTTTCTGGTCCCCTGCAGAGAGGATCTCTTCAAAACAGGGGTTTGAAATGTTTAAAACCACTTTTCAAGGACAGATTTGGAGCTGGGATATTGCAGGGCACACGTGGTGTACAAGATTTTGGGCATGTTTAGCCAGGATACAAAGGCAGAGGTCTGGGGAAACACCACGAAAATCCAAGCAAAGCCATAGTGCCATGCAAGATTTGAAAATGTTTATAACTTCTGCATAAAAATGCATGCAAAAATAAACTGGCCACTGCTTTTAAGAAAATCTACAAATATGAGGCTAACATTCATATTGCAGGCTGAGCACAGAGTTCTTCCAATCTCTTTCTTCCAGCAGCTGCTCACTTTTATGCTGCTTCCTGTATTCAGAAAACACTTCATTTAAATGGATAATATGGATAAAGAAGCAACAAGATTTGGATATGCAGAGAGCAATCAAAGGTTTCACAACCATAGCCCATAGTACTGACTAGAATATGATTATAGAAGAAACAGAGGAAAGTGGAAAAACATCACAGGCTAGGTAACATCATGGTCTATCTCCTTTGAAGACTCATGGCAAAAAATTGACTAGAGCCTCCATCAAGTTCCCTGCTAGGCATCACACCCAGCTCCTGTGGATGACTGCTCCCATTACAGGAGTAAAATTGCAGGGAAGAAATAGATCTGGTAAACCCCTGCTTCAACTAATCCTCTAGAGTGTCTCAGTCTCTGTCCCAAATACACTTTCAAATATGTGTTAAGAGTAGTAGCAGCTAAAAGAAGTTTTCTTTCATGTATCCAGGGAAATCAGAAAGAAAGAGATCTTATGATGTTTCAGCAAAACAGGCCAAAACACATAGTGGGTATAAAACATGTGAAAGGCATAAAAACAACCATCCTTCTCACAATCTGGATGAGACTGTCTGATGAATGGGCCAAGGATATACACAAGAATAATAAATATTTACAGTCAAGGGGAAGAGGAAAAGACAAAGTTACTAGGTTTCTTCACATCTATTTCAAGTATGATTGCACTTCACTCTTACATCATTTAACTATTTCTATCCTGTACCTTTGATGAGTGGCATGATCAAATTCCATTAAATCCAGATTCTTGACCCTTACAAATTAATACTTCCTCCCATGTCAGTCATGGTACAAGCCTCATGGATGACAAGACTGATGACATGTAAATGCATGTGATCTGTAGCCCTTATCACTCTGACATTCTGCACCTCCAATTTCAAAACCTGGCCTATATTCCTCTTCCTTTAACTAAACTCTGATAAGAAAAATATCTTATTTCTATTTTCCCATTATTTCTTAATGCTGTTACCAACCTCTCAACCTTTACTTGATTGATATAGCTGTCAAAAACTGGGCATGAACCCAGAAATAAAGTTTTCCTACAATTTTTATATTAGTGATGTTGTTATCTCTTTTCAATTGTAGTTCACTGTTGTTAAGGACAGTATAAGCTGTTCAAACAAATCAGCATTTGAAGACACATTTTGAAAAAGCAGAAATAAGTAATGTTTTATTTTCCACCTATCCAGTCTCATACCTTAGCTTATATACACCACAGACCATACACTCCATAGACAAATTAGATTACGCTTTCAGATGAGAAAAATCTACCTTTGTATCTGATATAAATAGTGCAAACACTATTTTGCTGAAAGGATACTGCTTTGTAAACTAATCAAAATTATAATAATACTCATACTACCACATATTACTTACAAATTTTGGGAGCAAAACAAGCATATGAAGCATAGCAGTAGGAGTTTTGGTTGAGAGAGTTTTGGTTCAGAGAGCTGGTCTTTCCCTATACTTTTCAATAATAGAAGGAAAAGAGAGAAATATTTAAAGAATCAGAGAAAAATAAAGGTGAATTGATCCATAGGACTCACTCATAGCCATGAAATAAATGGAAACATGAGATAGAAATTAAATAAATAGGACAAAAATAACACACATACAGAGCTGGTTTAAAGGTCTATTTACTGCCATACTATGCCTTCAAGTGGAAAGAGAACTAAAGGCAAGAGTAAAGTGTACAAAAAACAAATTTTGTACTAACTTGTCCTGGCACATCTCCTAGTTTGCAAAAATCTGAAATTAATATCTTCAAACACTTGTAGATATATGCAAAACAACATCCAGAGATAGGTAGATGCATCTCCCATTCATTTCTCTAGTTTGAAAAGCGGAAGATGGGTACAGAAGGTAAGATGTGTTTCAGGGACAAAATGCATGTTTTAGGGCTCAAAAAACTGAAATGAAATTTTAAAAATCAAGCCATTCAAGACCTAAGTAAAAAGAGGAACTAAATTATTAAATCAATACAAAAATGGCAATCACAAATACCCTGTTATTATAAAACATTGCATGGAGATGTGGAGCAGAGCTCAGTAGCTATTAAATATTAGCATTAAAGTGCATATCACTTTTGATAAAAGTCTGCACAAAGCTGATGGCTTCTCTGTCAATAGATTTGAAATTATTCTCTATTCTGATTATACTGTAGGGCCACTTGGAGGTAGTGAACAGAAAATCCATTAGTTTTGCAGGCTTTATCTGCTTAAATATGAAGTCACTTCCAAGCTGAAGTGGAGTTATGAACAAAAGAAACGCCTTGGATGTTGACTTAGGTTTGGTTTACAATGCTGATACTCTCAGGAGTCACTCTAGCCAATCTATGAGACTGCACATGTTCTGAAATCATAATCTGAGTGAATTGAACATTGATGGTTTAAGAAGGCATTTTGGAAATATAGAGGAGAGTTCCATCTGATATTACACATTCCTAATAAAAACACTCATCCATGTGCTTACAAGTGTTGGTGTGTCATATAGGTCCATTTCTAAAGTTGTTCACCTCATTTATCCTAAATGTTTACTGTAAAGTAAATTCATTGCATTAAGTACATTCTGGAGGTACCTAAGTCTTTCTATTTATAATTCAGATAGATCAAAGTATCATATTAGAATAAATACGGAATTTTTATGTGGCTGAAAGTAGATCAGATAAATTCCCCCCCTGTGAATGGTGTTATAAATAGCAACAGTAACTCAACTTTACTCAAAGATGTGAGGTTTAATTCAAGAACTATCTGGGAAAAAAAACCCAACATTATTATTTACTTAAATATATTTCACTGGAAAAAAAAAATCTTCAGAAAAATAAGTAATTCAGGCTTATGCTTAGTACCTCTATCATTTTTCTGTGAAGAAGCTTAATCTGAAAAAAGACAACATGTATCATGATAATTACAACAAATAGCTATTATAGTATCACTGTGTTTTTGACGAAAAACCAGAAGCATTTTTAGGGGTATGAGATTATTTCACTCTTCATTACACTACTTCTTCTGCTAAGTAATGGATATTCCCATAGAATAATCTGATGTACAGTACAGTGTTGGTGCAATTTTGCCCTGGCACTCCCTTTCTGACTCATTTTCCTTCCTGTAGCAAAGACCTCCATACTGACCCCCTAAATCCAATAGATCTGTTTTGTTGCAGTACAATAGAAAAGGGAAAAGGGGAGCAACTGCAAACACAGGATATGGTGCAGAGATGAGTGTGACATCATAGTAGTGCCAGTTCCTGAGTCACTTTGGTGGTGTGTCTCATCATTATACTATAATATATAAGGATTTGTGGGGAGAAGTATATAAAAGAAGATAGCAAATAGCAAAGAATTCAATTCTACTGACAAGAAAATACATAAAAGCAGTGGAGAAGATGATTATTTTCAGTAGAACAATGACCTCTGTAACCCTGCAATTTGAAAAACATTAAGAATCTGACAACAGACAAAGTTTGAAAAGCATTAGATTTGATAGACTATATCCATCATTCCAGGGCTGGTATGGCAGTTCATGACTGCTGGAACAGCAACTCTTCAAAAGAGGGACATTCCACTGGCTAAGTGTTGAGATTCAATAATCCAGATAATCCAGGAGCCAGGAACCATTCTGTGACCGTCTGCTCTGTCAAGGGCGCTCACTGTCTCTGATCCTCAAGGCAGAAGGGTGGGCACTTCTCTTAGAGTGCAGCTTCAGCTGGGGTCTGCACAAACAGCAAGAGGAGGGGCTGGCAATAATGCAGAAGGGACAGTGATGCAGGAGACTGGAAACATGCAACAGCAAGGAACAGAAGGAGGAAAAGATTTCCCCTGGTGCCGTCAGCACCTTTGCAGAACCACATCAATGCTCTGCAGACTGAAGAGGAAAGACCCATCACATCAAAGGAGGAGCTGGAGCTGAGCAAGGCAGCCTCATCGGCTCCCCATGTAACCACCAACATAACCAAGAAAAGGTGATGGGTGACAGTAGTGGGCAGCTCTCCTCTCAGGGGTGTGGAGGAACCCATTTTTTGACCTGACATGGCCAGATGGACACACTCCAATAGTTGAGGTCAAGGGTTCAGTGTCCAAGTGGGGACCAGGGATGGGTGGAGTTCCTCAGGGATCAGTATGGGGACTGGCACTGTTTAACATCTTTGTTGGTAACATGAACAATGCAATTGAGTGCACCCTCAGCAAGCTGCTGGTGACACCAAACTCTGTGTGATTTGGTTGACACACTGGAGGGAAGGGATTTAATCCAGAGCGATCTTGACAGGCTGGAGAGGTCGGTCTGTGCAAACTTCAGGAGATTCGACAAGGCCAAGTGCAAGGTTCTACACCTGGCTTGGGGAAATCCCAAACATAAATTGAGAGAATGGGTAGAGAATGAATTGACAGCAGACCTGAGGAGAAGGACTTAGGCGTGTTGCTTGACAAGAAGCTCAACATGACCCAGCAATGTACATTTGCAGCTCAGAAAGCCAACTTCTTCCAGGGCTGTACCAAAAGGACTGTGGCCAGCAGGTCAGAGGAGATTATTCTCCACCTCTGCTCTGCTCTCATGAGACCCCACTTGGAGTGCCGTGTGTAGCTCCAGGGCCCACAGCTAAGGAATTACCTGGACCTGTTGGAGTCCATCCAGAGGAGAGCAACAAAAATGCCCAGAGGGCTAGAGCACCTTTCCTATGAAGACAGGCTGAGAGAGCTTGAATTGTTCAGCCTGGAGAACAAAATGCTCCAGGGAGACTTTGCAGCAGCTTCTGGTACTTGAAGAGGAGCTAGCTACAAGAAAGCTGGAGAGGTACTTTTGCCGAGATCCTGAAGGGATAGGACAAAGGTTAATGCCTTTAAGCTGAAAAAGAGTAAATTTACATTATATATTAGGAAGAAATTCTTTACTGTGAGGGTGGTGAGACACTGGAACAGGTTGCCTGGAGGAGTTGCAGATACCCTATCTATGGATGTTTTCAAGGTCAAGTTGGATGGACCTTTAAGCACCCTGATCTATTAACTGGCATCCCTGCACATGGCAGGGGCACTGGAAAGAGATGATCTTTAAGGTCTCTTCCAAAGCAAAGCAAATCACTATTCTATGATTATGTTATATAGAATACAATCAAGAGTTACAAGCAGATTACATGACTAGAAGTAGAACCAGACGTTTGGAGGAAAATATTATTACAAGGAAAAATATCCTGTTTGTGTTCAGGTCTAAGCACTTAGTAAAGCATTGTCTGGTCTGATTCAAAGCTTTGAGATCTCAGTGGTGATAGATCCTAAGGATTAGAGAGGCTTTCTTAGCCTGAAACACTGCAGCAGAGTAACTAAGTAAATGTAATTTTGACCTAGTTATAAGACTGTGAACATGTAATGGAGAGTTACTCACAGTAGTTAAAGGTACGCTTTTACCCAGTGAGCTGAAACTAACCCTTTCAAGTCAATGCAAACATAGTTTTAAAGTGGTTTGATTGTCCAAGGATATGCACTGTGTAACCCAATTGCCTTAGTTACACTAGGGCAACTTGTATAATAAAGCCAGTGAGAGGATGTGCATCCAAACAAACCTCGCTTTACCTTGGGGGTGGAAGTGTCATCGTGTTTCAGTGAGCAGCCACCCGTCTGTAACTGTCGACTTTTAGAAAGAAGGATGAAAAAGAGATTAAGCTCCAGTGAGTCAGGGAACAACTTGAGATTTATTTAATTAGCAGGAATCAAGAGGTTTTTGAAATGTGTTTTTCCTGAAAGGAAACCTCCCTCCAGCTGTCTGTCTTCTCTAAAGCCCACGGCTGTTCTCTGCTTGAATTTACAAGCTCACAGGTCTCCCCCACAATCTGAGCTGGTCTATGGGTCTTCTAGACCTGAGGCTGGCATAGGGGAACCCCTTTATCTTTCTTCTGTCTCTTGAAACTTTGCACAAACAAAAAAATAGCATTATTTTTTAGGATACAAGGCTCTAAGTTAGACTGAAGCAGACTTGGCAGAATATTTTGTTCATACTTGAATTCATTTTTATCTAGTTTAAATTTCATAACTAAGAGGTGTGTATTTTAACCAACAAAAGTCATAAATTAGTGCACATTTAATCAGATTGGTTTGATTATCCAGCCTCAGCCTCAAAAGACAGCAGTGGCTTTCTGGAAACATTTAAGTTGTACTGCCTCGACACCTATGAAAGTGAGGAAAAGGTTCAAGACAATTCCAGATGCATTCTAAGATATTCTTTCCTATTCTTTCCTACATATGCCAAAGTCAATGAGAAGGGGGGAGGACATTTTTCCACCTCTACAAAACATTTGTATTGTCAAGAGCAGAGATGATGAAGTTCACAGTGGCACCAGAGCTGCATAGCAAGCCACAAACATGAAGAAACACAGAATTATCAGCAGTTTCTTTATCTCTCTCAGCCTCTAACCTATTCCCTGTATATGGCCATTTCATGGCTGACCAACCAATGCTGGCCAAAACATGTGTGGCAGAGCCCAAGACTAAGCTAAGAGATACCACTGGCAGCACTGCCAGCATTGCTGACAACCACTTCCATGCCTACAAAACATTTTCAAGTGTCCTCCTCTCCAAACCAACACAGTGTCTCTGCCTCTTCAGGATGCCAGAGTATGGTCTAACCAAGGACAATTGTTCTCCCACTGCACCACTCTCAGCTGGAGTATCAGAGGAGTCATCCACCACTGAGCCTCTTTTGCTGTTCAGCAAGAGCATTGCTGAAAGTATAATGAGATTGGGGGTGGGAGGGGGTGGTGAGGGGGATGTTTCAAGGACAATGGCGGTGGTCAACATCAAGTGGGAAGAAAAATTACTGTCATCAGCATGCAAAACCTGCCAGTGAGGTTTTCAAACCAGGAAAACATAATCAAGTTTTTAAGGCAGAACCACAAAGCAAGCTCAGCACTTTTGCCATTATTGGAGCTACTGATAACAATTATTCTTCTGGTGGCAGGGACAGGGACAGGGGTCTTCTCTCCCTCTTGATTTTGACCTTTGTAAATCTTTTGGCATTGATGCAGCAATTACTGCTTAAACCCATTACAGGCATGGAGATGGAGCTATCATCAATCATTGCTTTTTGAAGGCCCAGCATCCTCTTGTGCTATACACTGCATGAGCACCAAACAAAAGGCTTGCCCAAAACAAATGCTCTTTTCTTGTTTAATAATCAAGGGGGAATCAAATTCCTGGGAGTCAGGAAGAAAGATGTTAAACCTAAAGATACATCATTTCTGATTCTACAATGACCTTCCAACATCTGCTCTGTTGTCTATTCACAGTTCATACCACTGCTGTAACTACATGGGGTGACTACAGGTTTTATTTTAACAGTCACTTAGTAGGCAAGCAGTGGCTAATGAAGCAGACAAGCAACAGTTTCCTTCTACCTACTCCATGCAGTAAAAAAAGGCCAGAAAAATTTTCATTTGTTTTAAGTACAGATCATGTGCTTTTATAAAAAAGTTCCATACTCCAGTATGACCTGTACCAAACTGCTGCTGTACAGGGTACAAAGGTGAAAAACAGGTGCTGGAGTTCATACATGAGCCACAGGTAAAGAACACACGTAGTTAAACCTGTGCAAGCTGGGTGGGAGCAGCTGAACAGGATTCCTGAAAGTATAGGAAGGAAGGTGGGATGCCAAGAGAAGTCAGATAATTTTTCATCTGGTCATTAGGGCCAATTAGAGGTAGGACCTTGTTTATTATTATAAATAGAAGGAAATGCCTTTTATCTAATTTTTAAAGTCTGTGTATACACTTACAAACTTATACACACACATACAATGTTTATATATGTGTAGTCCTGTAACTAAGCATCTTTAAAACCTACTATTTGTCACCTTCAAATTTCTTTTCTTTTTTTTTTTTTTTTTTTTTTTTTTTTTTTTTTTTAGAGGTTCTGGCTAAATTTCTAATACTGCCAAAAATGGAAATTGTATAAATGTTCATGAAGAGGATCAGTTTCTTCCAGAAGGTACTTGTGATGGATATTGTTCCAGAGAATGTTCCAGTCAATTATCATACAGAAATTTGGCATGCAGGTTCAAAATGAATAAACATTACTGTTTACAATATCTTAGTTTCAAACTCTATTATGGAACTGAAATCCCTAAGCAAAAGGTTTTTTCTACATGTGTCATGGTTTGAGGCTTACCCGGAAATGGTAAGATTTTGGGCGGCTCAGTGAGATCCCAAGTGAAGAAATTCAGGAGGAAGAAGGAGGAGCTTCCTCTTTTCCAGGCAGGGAGCACAGAGGTGAGA
>VWZP01004820.1:186521-370335 GCA_013396995.1 Dicaeum eximium | reverse complement strand
GGGCAGGTTGCTTGTGGGGACATTGAGAGACACAAGAGAACTTTCCTTTTCTCTTGTGGAGAAGCTTTTCCATAACATGAACAAGAGGGACTCCTCTCCCTGAGAGAGAATTGAGAAAAGACTATTTCAAAAATGATGGACTGATTGGGATTGTTGAGTGTTATTTCTTTACATTGACAAATGGGAAGAAAATGTTTGTGGAGGGAGGAGAAGGGTCTGAAGGGGTTTGGTGGGTTTTTTTTTCCTTTTCCTTTTTTTCCTTTTAGTTACTGTTAATAAACTGTCTTTCTCTTGAAGTTTTGAGCCTGCTTTGCTTTTCTCCTAGTTGATCCTATTTTACAGCAGGAGAGTGCTCTGGTGATTAACCAGCACGAGAAAACCCACCACATTTAGTGGTGCATTTGGCCGGGAAAAATTCAAATTGATTGAAATTGGGGACAATTCAGAATTGGCGAGCCGAAACCACTACAACATGAAAGCAGGATAGCTGCAAAAGAGACTTAGAAACATGTGAAAGATGATTTCCCTACAAATGAACATATGAAAATTCTATTTCCAAAAGAAAGGTAGTTTTAACTAATGATACCTGTTAGG
Organism: Dicaeum eximium; assembly: GCA_013396995.1. Lineage (NCBI taxonomy): Eukaryota > Metazoa > Chordata > Aves > Passeriformes > Dicaeidae > Dicaeum > Dicaeum eximium. The sequence continues at coordinate 369,741 of VWZP01004820.1, read as the reverse complement.
TTTTTGGGTTTTTTACAGAATTGTGGAATTTGGAGAAATCTGTGGTCCTTAAAATCACCAGAACACAGAGAGGCAGAAACCCTAAGGTTCAGATTGTGTCCTGAACTGGCTGGAAATGAGGGGATTCAGTTGTGTCTGTGTTAATAAACCCAACACTGGCATTTACCTCCTGCAGCAGGGACTAAGGCTGGCAGTATGAGAAAGCTCACATGCAGACCTCTGCAGGAAGTCTCAGCCCCTGGAGTTTTAATCTTGCAGGAGGAACACAGATTTATAAAAGCTTTTTGGAGAGGGAAGAATGAGCCATTTATTAGTTGAATTTTTGGGAGGCATCCAGGAAGACTGAATAAATGTATGGCATGGTAAAAATAGCTTTTTCATGGGATACTTGAAGCCAGGGAGTCATGAGAGGTAATCTGGGACAGAAAACATAGTGACTGACTATCTGCTTATTAATAAGGAGATCTGGCACTTTCTGACAGCAGTTTTGCAGACATTCAGCACTTCAAAGGACCTAGCAAGTTAAAAATCTTCAGCCCCCTTATGTCTGCCAAACAAGCACAGGCTTCAGCTGTCACAGGGAAGCGCAGGTGCCCAGAGCTGAACAAAGGAAAAGACAATGAAAAGAATCCACAGCAAAACTGCAATGAGTGACCCTTTTCATGTTTTCCATCAAAAGCTCTGTCCAGAGGACTCCCCCACCAGGTCAGGGCCAAATTTCCAAACCTCAGAGGGTCGATGCCCAGCTGTTCTACATATAGCTTTGGTACTAAATGTCTGATACAAAAGCCTTATGGAATGTTTCCATCTTGCTCTTTTGGCATTCACATTCTCCATTTTTCTTCATGACATTGCTTCTGACACTCTCAGGGAAGTTAGTTTTCTCTTGACAGCTTAATAATTAAATAGGTTCTGTAAACTTCCCAACAGAAGGAAGCTGGCAAAATTGTCCAATTTGCTAAGAGAACTGCAATTTCAATTTGCAGTTTTTGTAACTACAGACCTGAACTGGATTCTAATACAAGAACCTATTAAAATATCCAAAGGCAAAATAACTACTCTGGGAGGAGAGGTCTTCCAAACTACCTGTAGGCAGTGACAGCTCAATAATATTTGATTCATCCCCTAAAGCATATTTGTCAAGAAGAAATATCTCTGATGATATTTCCAAGAGAACTGGACATGAGGGATGACCTTAATAAATAAAGGCAGTCAGACCCACAGCAGGTGCAATGTATATATATATTATGGCTCTGCCTGTCTCTTTCTACCTCTTAAAAGAGAACAGAAGAAGAATGAGAAGAACCTTCTACTCGATGTGGTGGTGACTTTGGAACCTTTTTTGCTGATTCTGAATTTGCATCAGGAACACCAACAAGTTTAAATTAAACCTTTTTTTTTTTCTGTTTCTCACTCCTATATATAAACCAGATACAAGATATAGCAACTGAAAAAGGTCTGCAAAAATTAGACCAATATACTAAAGGCAATCAATCCTTTCTGAAAGCAATGGTGGAATATGACAGAAACATCTAATACTGTAAAAACAACTTGGGGCTGTATTCCATTCCTCCAGTCCTTGGAGTTCGAACCTGTTCCACTCTCAGCACAATTTAGAGCACCCCATGGCACTTTTAAAGTTCTCTGACATCCAGTAACAATCACAGCTACACCAGGAGGACCACTGACATTCTGCAGTACTTCTGTCCATAGTGTGCTTCCAGCACATCTCCTCCCCTGAGGCATCTAGGAGGGATCAAGGCAGTCAGTCACCTTAGCTCCTCACTGACCTTAGACTTCCCGGGAAAAGGCAAATCCTCAGTTCTCCATTTAAGGAATAGAAGAGTAAGAAGGGCAGGACAAGATGTAGTTGAGGCACAGCTTATATACAACCAGCACCAGAATAGAGGGAAATTACTTGGTGATGTTAATATGCAGTCAAACATAGTTTATCCCATCAAAAGAGGCAGTATCTTTATACTTCTCAAGTATACTTTATACTACTCAAGACCTTCATGCCTGAAAACTCAAGTTATCCAAATTCTCCAGAAAGCCCTAAAATCATCTCCATTTCTTACTTTCCAGACCAAGCACTTAATTTGTAGGCATTAAATTAGTTTGTCTAGAGTCTACCAATCCTTCACCACATTTAATTCTCAGGTTTTTTTTCTATTTATTTTACACACTGAGTAAAAGAAATGTTATTAATAAAAATACACAATGCCAGAAACATTTCTTGTTCTCTTAGTCAGGAGTATGTGGCCAGACCTATTCATCTTATAAATAAATCAGTTGTTTGTTGTGTATTGCCCTAGCTGAAGCATGGTCCAGATACAGCAAGCAACAAAACATCACTGTCAAACCTCCTCATTGTTTTTTCCCTCAAACTACCTTCATCTCTCAGTTGTCACTAACCATTTTTAAACACTCATGTGCACCATGATTATACTGTGGTTACAAAGGATTGCATTTTCCCTACTAAATTTAAAAGTCATTACTGGGGTCTTAGGAACCTTCCTGTCTCTCTTTGTTGTCAATAGCAAAGGACAAACAGGTTTACAGGATGACGCTTCAACCCTTCCAAGAAGCGGATGAAATGTTGTAGCCTGGATATAAAACTATCCAGAAGACCTTGCAGACAGAGAGATTATCAGTCATTCTGTATTACCATGGAAAGAATAAGAAGGACCTCAGCTCCTGCAAGTGTACATTTTGTGTGTGATTCTACTCATCCATTGATTCATCTGCAACCACAATGCTGGAGCACAGAGTTTATTAAATTCATAGAGGATGATGACTTTTTAATTGAAAAACTATGGCTGAGTAAAGTGTTTAGTATCCTAATGTCTGTACTTTATGTAAATAATATGAAGAGAAAGAGAGAAATAAGAAATAATTCACTGTGTACTCACTCTCTATCAATAAACTCTTCTCATCACATGCCTGATCATTTATATTAAAAGCAGAAGATCCTCAGTTTAGTATACCAGACATTCAGGGGCATATAATTTATTACCTTAATGCAGAGTATAGAACAGAAGATAGGACAAATACTTCAGTAGTGTCACTATTCTTCCTTGAGCTAAATTAATTTCAGAATCTACACTGGAAACATAGGACTTATCTTGGTATCTGATAGCTACAAAGTGCCCCAGACAAAACACCACAAATACAGAAGATGTGGGATAATGGTTACAATCCATGCCAGGAAGAGGAAGGATCGCATTACACCTGGGAAAGAGCGTGTCTAAGTAAAACCTGCAAGGGACTTGAGCTCTCCTGGGAATAAACAGTTCTGCACTGTCTGTGGTAGTACTAAATTTCAATACAAAATTAAGATAAAGGAACAAGGAAAAAGAGTGCAATATTTACTGAAAATATTTTTTCGGTAAGTCATAACCACTACATAAAATCACAAGACGATTTGCAAAAGTGATGAATTGTTCCTAAAGACAAATTTACAGAATGAAGAAAGAAAAAATAAAAACTGTATCATATGTAATCCTCAGCCTTTCTCTCCATAGTGCTAAGCAGTATTTAGCTGTACTTAGTCAGAGTTCTGTTTCCTGGACTTCACTCCTTCATGTGCCAAACAATCAGAGGGAGCTTCTTTGTGCTGACTGGGTCCCTTCTGACAAACTCTCTTCTCAAGTTAATCTAAAAGTGAAGATATGGAAAAATGTCTTATTATGCAGCAGCATTCAGCTTTTTGTCCTAGGAGATTTTTGTCTAAATTACCAATCATTTTAGTGCCTGGAAATCATGAGTTTTTTCTTCTAACTGACTTGTTAGCACACACTTTCTCCTAAATCAGAATGAAGACTAATGACAATTTAAATGCCAGGAACAGTCTGAGGGGCTAAATTAACTTCATGCTTTCATCCACATGCAAGAAAAATTTTGTGATTTCAGATGAAACTTATGGGTTGTATGCATATAAGTCCCTGGAAATATTATAGATTCCAGTTAATACCTACTGCCAAATTTTGCACTGATTTACACCATCTGCCACCATTTTAGAGTCACTCACTAAAATCTGTGGAAGATTTGGTTCATTACACAGTTTCATTTATGTGGTATCATATACTGCAAAGTAACAGAAAAAAACTTCATGTTATAAAAACCTCTAATCCATTCTCATAACAGCAAAGCTTAAACATTTTCTTTCATTTGTGGCTGACAGAATTGTCATTATGCAGACAGTCACTTAGAATTATTTGTTTCACCCATTGTCTTTTGAATTGACTGTTTCCATTTACACCTTAAACATTTAAGAACTTCTTAGTCACTTTTTTTTTCCTAGTTTGAGTCACTATGGTCTGCCACATTGTGCTATATAAAAGAGATGTTAGAGACTTTGTCCTCAGTTTTGATGTAAACACACTGTTGATTTTTCATTGCTGAAAAACAGTTTGAAACATCATGATGATTCATAGTAGCAGACATTTATTGCTAAAATTTTTGTCCTTTCTTGCCAACCAACTTGCAGTGATAATGGCAGATAGCAGGTGCTGCAGTTGTTGAGGTTGTTTTGAGATGTGTGGTTCAGTTTAACTGGGTACTTTATCCACTGGTGTCCTACTCTTTCACAGCTCTGCTACTGCCCCTCCAGCGGCACCCCCCAAAACAATTTTGTCAGCTGCAGAAATCAAACTATCCATCTCAATTCTCACTAAGAAAACAGGGCAAATAAGCACCAATCTCTTTTCCTCCTGCTGTCTTTCCAGAAGACTCTGAATATGTAGCACTTTCAGCTAATGCACTGAATTGTTATCTTCTGTGTAATTTCAACATTATGTTGTCAGTTCTGAATGTTAATGTTGATTCTGAGCCAAGACCAAGAGTTTCAGATTTTTAAAAGACTTTGAATTTTTCAGTGGTGGTGAACTTTATCTTCTCTTTTTTTTTTTTTTTTGTAGGTTCTGGTGGGATCTTATATCACGCTGAGTAATATTTAGACCACCTACAAAGGTCTCTAAAATCAGGATTGTTAAGAGTATTTCAGTCCCTTCTCTTTAAAATCACCAGAGTCTGTCTTCACCGAGAAAAAAACCAGCCAAAGGTAGATTTCCTATCCAAACCTCCCACTAAAAGCTTCATTTGTTCTGTAGTTACAGACTGGATACACAGCCAAGCAGTGTCAAAGTGAAGATTAACAGAAGGTGTCCTGGATCACATGCAGCCCTCATACATTCTGTTTAGGAGACACCTAGTCCAAAGATAGATTTAGAGGTGATCAGAACATGGAAAATGGTGCAATTTGGTCCGATGGAGATGACAGAATCTATAACAACACATTACACCCTTATATAGTAAACCACAGCAAAGGAGGCCCTCTTCTTCTTCCCCATTTCTCACACATGCAGGATCACAAGCTGAAGCTAGAGGAAGGCAACCCAATCATTTGAAGACGTTGTTTATCTGTATGATTGCAATTTTTTATGCATACAAAATATAAGCTAGAAGAGCCAGAGTTGACTGTTCCTTATGGGAATGGTGATTTCAGGTAATATGAATAATGTTTAACAGCCATTTCGCCCAGACATTTCTAGATATAGGATTTCACTGAACGTGCCTAAATGGGCATTCAGAGAAAAAAGAAAAATAATTCTAACTCAAAAAAACCTTTTATTTTAGGTAAGTCCTCATAGGACATAAAGATCTATGTTTCAAAGAAGATCCATCCCTTACAGAAGATGATTGAAGACTAACACTTCTGAACACATGCCAAATTGAGGTACTTCCATTTTGGGATACCCATCTTGAAAAGCTAGCACATCTGGTTATTTCAAAAACACTACTAGGTTTACCAAAATGAGTGATTTAGTGACATAGCCATATCACCCTTCCCTTGGAAAGCACAGTTGTACTTTGAACACCAATACTTTAGGCTTTACATTTTAATTTGTGGTGACTATGAGCCAAGGCACAGTTAGGGCAAAGAAGGCAAAAATACCAGTGAAATGTTTAATGTGAACTATAAAAAAGATATAAAATTCCATTTCTGTCATGGGTCAGACCAGATTTCAGAAGGAAAACTGAAGGGTTCTACTTTCAACAGCTTCACTTATTTTGAAAATGGTAATCATGAGAGAAGCCAACAAACATTGAGATGAGAGGGGATGACCATTTTGGCTAGTCTTTGGAAATGTGAGATCAAAAATAATCCAACAGTTTTGTAGATGCTTATATTCTATAATGTCTTCACATCTACTTAGTCCCATTAGTATCCTTCTAGCTCCAAGATTTCTGAAACTGTCAGCTATAAGGCAGTGTGCTGTAAAAGACCTTCATTTGTATCCTTGGCTTTGGCACTGTACCCCACCTGCATCCCGTTCCCATGATGAACACCTGCACTGACATTCCTTCTCAGCAAATAGATTTTGTTACAAATGATCCCATTATTGATTTTGTAGTAAGTCGAGTAAATCCTAAGTCTCAAATACGGTATGGTGGTTATGTTTCACAGCTCTCAGTACCTTATTGGCATTCAAGTTGTGCTAGCCCCCGCTAAAATCATTCTGTTGTGGCATGAAGCACAAATACATTTTACTGTTATGCTTGCTGCAGTGCTGCCAATTATTTTAATGCTACCACATGAGAAATAAATGAATACTTAGATGTTTGTTTCAGCAGCTGATTTTTAAGCAAATCATTCTCTGCATTCTTTGCAGAATGTGCTTTGATCACGACAAATTCCAGATCACGGAATCTAGCCAATATCTTCTGAGGCAAGCCTGCCTTTTACAGACAGACACAACATAGATGCCTCTTCTTACTATTTTTGAGTAATTGTGATATATTGTTGCCTTTAATACATTAAAATTAATAAAGCCTGCAGCAGCAGATTGCAAAACAGACCTCAACACATTTTAACCACTACTACCCTCTTTGTCAATGACTCCATTAGAAATATGAGCAGGGTTTTTTTAAAATCTCACACTAAAAAAATTAAACATCCTTTGTGTGCCCCTCCCTGCTTCTACCAAATGATTTTTTTCTGGTCCCAAAGGGTGCTTGCGTTTGATTGACAGATCCTCAGTCCATCACATTCCACTAATTCCTGTGTTCAATAGTAATGAGGTCTGTCACATTACAGTTTGCTGGTAAAATGCTAAACAAGATTGACAGGAAATCTAAGGAAATTTGGAGGTCAAGAAGTTAGAAAGCCTCCCTGTGCACCTATTGAAGCTCAGAGATCAATCCAACATTTTTTAAATCACTAAATAGAGTGAAATATATTTTAGCTTTCCTAAATATGTAGAAGGACACAGCTGCCAGACAGGTAGTCCAGTGTGCTCTTTTCCCTGCCTGTGGTGAAGGTGTCAGAACTAGATGATCTTTAAGGTCCCTTTAAACTCAAACCACCCTGTATTTCCATTATTTGAGAGCACCTATTTCTTGGACCATGAAAATATGCTGAATCAACTTGCTGGGCCAGACATCTTCTGCTGAAGCGTGCCACCAACCCAAGATCAGTGTCTGAGTGCTGGCCCTACTGACTGCTCTCTATGCATTCTGTCACACAGAAAAGGATGATCATGGGGGAATTGACAACAAATATGGCATTAACCCTCAGCAGCTGAACCCTTGAATATCTACCCACAGTTCCTGATTGAACCTACATGGGATTTTAAGATTCCACTTAGTTATGCACAGATAACTCAAAACTGAGGAGATTTTTATGTCAAGGTGGTGACTGGGAGGTAGGTAGGCAGCCAGAGGCAGAAGTAGCTTTGGAGCTTGAGCTGTTTTCTCAGCAAATTACTACTCACAGAGAAAAAGAGAAAAAGGGGTGCAGACCTGTCTTTAATAGGTTTATCTCATGAACATTTTTTGAAGATGCTCACAGATAATTTATGCAGGTATATGAGTAAAAACAGAGACCAGGGATAGAATTCATTCTCTCTCTTTTAGATATCTGTATTGCCTATACCCCAAATATTCATTCTGAGATCCCTGTATGACTAATGTAAGAAAATAGACCTTCCTTGGGAGTTGTTCACTTGACAGTGACATGGGTATTCAGGACTCAAACCTTTCTAAGAAAATCCCTAGGCCACCAGCTTTTCATGACTGGCACAGGAACTACAGTGCATGAAAAAGTTGTTTGGTATCAGACACAAAAAAATCACACCCTGATTTGTGTCTATTCCCTAACAGCAGAAGGCACAATGGGTGGAAAGAAACCATCCCAAAGGTTTTCTTTACCCTATATATTTCAATTCCTTCCAAGGACAGTGTCAACCAGAGCTGCACTTGCTGACAGCTGTTGCCATTCATTCATGTTTGTTACACACATCTGCTGTCTCCTTTAAATGCTTTCTGTGTAATATGGATTTTTGTCCAGGATTTAGATTGCATTTCTGGATAGTTGGGAAAAGGGAACAGAAGATTGTTTACAGCCTGCAGAAATGGAGAGTTATTCTGTGCAGAAGTGAAATGAAGAAGATTCTTAGCACAAAATCAACCTGCCACGGTGCGTTGTGATTGCCTGTCTGCCCCAGAGCCCAGCTGTCAGTGTGCACTGTGCACTGTGTATACTTCAAAGTATACTTGTGTCTACTTCAAAGAGCTACTTCAGTTTACTCCTGCTGAGAATTTGCCCCCCAGGCTATAAAGTACTTACTAAGCACATGATCTATGTCTTTACCCACAGTTTGCTTATATGTTATGTATCCTTCTTTATGATGTAGCATTGTTATTAAAAGGCACAACGGAAGTTTGAACAAGTAAAGCCTACTAGATCGTGATGTCCCACCCATATATTCACCAGCAATCCTTTCTGCTAGATAAATTGGAGATAGAGAAGCACTACATTATTTCTGATTTGAATACTGTGCTTTGCATCTGGATTTAAAAAAAAAAAAAAGACATCTGTTAGAATTATGTAAATCCTATTCAAAGGAAAAGGAGTCTACTTGTTGATATTTGTTCTGGCAGAGTGCATGCTCCATGTTGACAGGTTTTTCCTGAATTACACAAGCTGGTGCTTATAAAACATATCAGAACCAAGGTGACACAGCACAACTCAATCTCTACCATAGGACTACAAAGTTAATCCATTGTTGACCCAAAGGGTAGATACAATTAGCTAGACAGCTTGAAATATTCCTTTTCTCCCATGCTTATTTTTCCTTGAATAGATGATAGATAATTTTATGTAGAAATTAAAATGAAAAGACTAATTATAGTTTTCAAAGGCACTCAGTCCACAGTTATTAGCTTAAGGGCTCTCCAACACCCTTCCAATGAGCAGCCCAAACATGAACTATTTATCAAGGCAGTGAAGTTTAGCTTTATGGTCACTGTAAGCATGACCTCACAATGGACATTTACTGCTTAAAAACAGAGTTATTTTGACACGTAGTTTAAAAATAAACTGTAAAAAAAAGCAAAACTGACTGCTACAGCTATAACTTTAAAGATATCTGATTACATGCAGTGCTAAGGGGAAATGCATTGCTAAGCAGCTAAGGGAAGAGAGCTTGACTCTTCTAAGAGCTCTCTAGGAGCTAAGTCTCTGAACTTCACCTTCAACCCTACACAGTTTTGGTGTCAATCACAGTTTATCTCTTTAATCCCCTCCCTTATGTCTTCCTGCCACAGGACACTCTGACTGTCTTGTAACAGCCATTCATGGCATTGCATGGTCAAATTGTTATAGCTAAAAAAAAACGTTGTTGATTACGTAAACCACAAAAGTTTGCTGAACCATCACTTGAGCAAGAAAGTTGCACTGGTTTAGGCTGAATTTTCTTCACAGTGTTTTGGAGTTGTCATGAACACAGGATTGATATTACAGAGGTGGTTTTGTTATTTTTGAGCAGGGCTTACACAGCCAAAGTTGTTTCTGATTTCCATACTGCCACGCTAGTGAGGAAGTTGGGAGTGCACTGGAAGTTGAGATGAGACACAGACAGAAAAGGTGACCCCAAGTGTCCAAAAGGTTGTTCCAGACCATATGGCATCATGCTCATTATATAGAGCTGGTGAAGAAGGAGGAAGAGGAGGAAGTTTGAAGTGATGGAGTTTTTCTGCTGAAGTAGCCCCTATGTGTGATGGGGCCCTGCTGTCCTGGAGATGGCTGAACACCTGCCTGCCCTTGGGAAGCACTGAATTAGTTGCCTGTTTTGCTTTGCTTGTGTATGTGTCTTTTGCTTCCTCTTTTGAACTGCCTTTATGTCAATACATGAGTTTTCTGGCATTTACTGTTCCAACTCTCTCTCTGATCCTGTTTGTAGGGGAGGGAGCAGCTGTGTGGGGCTTGGCTGCTGGCTGGTGTTAAACCAGAGCAACAGCACATTGTCATAACCTAAAGCTAATCATCCAGGGTCCCTATGGAGCCCTTTTAGATAACGTGACCTGCACTCTGACTTGGCAAAATTGCCTACACAGGTGTTTTTGGAAGTGTATATATCTGACCCAAACTAGAAAAATTCAGTATAGACACTCACATTTGAGCTCATTGGCCCAAGTTCTCTGTGTAGTCAGCAGAGAGACAGTTACATTCAAAATGAGATTCATATGACTTTTTATGGCTCCTTCAGGATTAGATGAATTGAACAGTAAAATGGACAATCTGTCTTCACTGCCTACAAGGAGACCCTGGGGTAATTAGCTCAGATAGACTGGAGATACCTGCTTTTGCTCAGCTGAAAAGCACCACTTTTGCTCTCCATATTCACTGCTGCCTTTGATTCAATTCAGTCTGCTGACTGAATTCAGAAAGTCAGATCACTAACTGTATATATTACAGATATGTTTTTACACAGCAAGTCAGTAGAAAGAACAAAGTGTTTGTGTGCATGCTAGAGGAGAGAGAAGAGAGCAAGATCTTGATGAACACTGAAAATCACATGGCAGGTGCTGGGAATGAAAGCTAACCCTGAGGAAACCTGCAATGACCTGCAAACAAGACTCTCCAGACAGTCTGTGCCTAGGCTTGCCTGTCCCAGCATGTTTGCAAGGTATTCAGGCACAAGGCAGGACTTCATTATACCGATCCTACTTTATGAACACCCAAAAGGGCTATCAGATCTTAAATACATAATATTGTGAATGATGAATGAAGTGAAGGCACAGCAGAAGCAAGGGACCAAGGGTTACCATTCAGTGTGAGCTTTTCTTAACCACTTCAGATACCCCAAACTGCAATTTGTAGAACTAACCTGTCTCCGTTATTGAGTGAGGTAGCACAGATGAACAGATTAGATTGGATGCTTAATTTTCAGACAAAAAAGCAAGATTAAATAAAACCACCACTAAATGAATCTCACAAATAATTTGCCTCAAGTTATGAGGAAACCTGTTCAAGAAAGTTGCAAGATGGATTTTACCTTTACTATGATGCATCCAGATAATTAGGAATCAAACACTGTCATTTCTTAAACCATTGTCTTCTATTTAAAATGAAAAACTTTTGTGATGGAACTTACCTGATAAAAGATATACACCCACACACTCACACCAAAAATGAAATCAAATTAATAAACTCATATATTTCTGCAAAACTAATAAAATCAGTCATACACACAACACTTACTTTTTAGAAGAGCATGAATTAATTTCATCAGTGTTTCATTAATGACACAGAGGGAAATAAAAAATTTTGTTCATACCTTCTTTGTTCAATCTGTCACAAAAGGAACTAATCACTTTGTTGCTGGTTTTTTGCTGTAATCTCAGAGGGTTTTTTTTAACTGCAAGACAAAGAAAAATGACTAGGACGTTCTCATCATCAAAGAAAATAAAAAAAATTCATTATTTATAGAAAAAAAGAATACGTTTCTTCCACACATTTCAAAACCCTGCCTCTTTTGTTCCTGATTGTTTCCACAAAAAAAGGATTAGATAGGCTCCAACATACTTCAAGACTACTTCATAAAGCCATTTTAATTTAGCTCTGAGTTTGTCAGCATTTTGGGAGAGAATGATCTTGCACTTTCTAAAAGACAAGTGAAAAGTAAATCTGCCCAACATTATGCTTGTTTGCACTGTCATTTCTTAGATAAATATTTCTTTCTAATAGCACCTATTACTAACTATAACACATTTTTAAGAAGAAATAGATAGTATTTTAAGATATTTCATAAATAAACCTTTGAAGGGAGACAATGTGGAATAGGACTTAATCCTTATCTTAAGTTAGTAAATACTGTACCTATGCACTCCTTTCCAGCCAGGATCAAGCTCACAGGTAGCCTTTCACCCAGCCATTCCCCAAGACTGCTGAATAAGGAAGACATCTGAGTAAAACTCCTCATCTGTGTGAGATAGACTTACTTTTTCCTCCTGTTCTCAGTGGAAAGGTAAGCAGAATGAGATGATGTTGGAATTAAATTCATGTAGCTGTCGAGATCTAAAACCGAGCACCCAGTCTAAATTAATCTTCTAGAGTCCCTGGATATTTCATGGTTTGAGGCTAAACCAGGGTTTTCCAGGCCCAGCAAGAAAAGAGATCTAATCATGACTGTACAAGTAAAACAGAGGGGAACTTGACAGTGTTAAAAATTAGAAGATAAATAAGCAAAGCTGTAATCCATCAAATAACTCAAAAAGGTCTACAAACAGAATATTATCAGTTGTGCAACTTATCAAAACCATTCAGAGCATATACATAGCATGAACTAAACTAAATGCAGTAAGAACTGAATGATAATTGTGTAAAAGGAAAAATAAAACCATTAGCATATACACAAAAGGGTAGTTTTGGCTCAGATTCTTTGGACATGGGCTGGTATCTTCTGGTTGCTAGCTGGTGCCAACACCACCATGTTACACTTGTGACTTGCATGCTCTGTGTAAGAAACCTGTGCAAAAATCCAGCCTTCAATTCTAGTTCAATGACACATGGTGAGGCAAGCTCTGGAGCAGACAATGTTGCTGCTGGGTAGCAAATTAATGGCCAGTCCTGGAACAAAATTAGGGCAATTTGTAGGGTGAAAGAAGAAATCTCTAAAAAGAAGACAAAGTCTATGAATTACAAGGTGGCTGAAGAGGGTGACATTGATTCCAAGAGGAAGCCTCATAAAAAGTGAGAGACATTATTAATTGTTACACAGCTGAAGTTATGTGAGACTAATTCCACTTCAAATAAGTCTCCCTGATAAGTTAATACAGGAGAATTTCCCTCCCTTTTCATAGAATAAAGAAGCACCTATTATACTTTTGGGAAACAATGGGTACAGAAGCAGACAATGCTTTTAAAGCCAGTCTTGTATATTGGTATAGTATTTGCTTCCAAAAGAAACCTGCAATCAGAAAAAGTACAAAAAATAATCATTCTAAGGGCAACAGGATGCACTTTGTACCAAGTTTCAAGTTAAATGAGTATTTACAGCAACAGGTAGGAAACTGGTACAAAAACAGCCTTTTCCGTAGCAGTGTGCATGGTGCTGCTTTAATTTTGTTAAGAATTTTCGCTGGAGGCAGTGGGAACATCGACTTTTTAATGAAAATTTAAAGTGTCCATAGCAGTGTGAAAATTCTTACATTGTTGTATTCCCATATCGCTTTTTAACAGCTAGAAGGGAGAAAAACTTTCATTTTAAATGATTCTTGGTTAATTTTCAAAGAAATTAGTAGAAGAAAACTTCTAGAAAGTAATAGAATAGCATTACTTGTGCATGTCATACAACATCAAGCCTAGAAAAGCTGCCATAAAGTACTTTTACTTATGCCAAAATTATCCTGCTCATTTCAGAGCACTTCTCAGAAGCTCAGGAATTAAGAACTGCTTTCAGGTGGACCAATATCTTCAAGTGTCGTCAGGTGGTGTGTGTCCTTCAACTTTGCCTCCTGAGCATATGACCCATATAAAAATTCCTAGAGGAAATATGCCACATGAATTAATCACCTGCTTTAAGCTGAAGCATATATTCAGTCATTCTAATCAGCAAGGGACTGATATCCAGAACTCCCACACTTAAATAAAAGAGATCAGGAATTATTCAGCTGGTTATTTTGGAATATGAGGAAGATAAGGGAGAGAAATAACACTTTGGCTACCCTAAGAAGCATGGTGAAGGAATTCCTTAACTTGAAGACTGTTGTGGTTTAATCCCCAGCTGGCAGCTGAGTCCCATGCAGCCACTCTCTCACTTCCCTCCAGTAGGATGAGGGAGAGAACCAGATGAGTAAGAGGGATAAAATTCATGGGCTATGATAAAGAGAGTTTGATTGGTAAAGAAAAGCCATCCACACGAGCAAAGCAAAATAAATACATTCACCCTTTCCCACGGGCAGGCCACTCCCAGGACAACAGGGCTCCATCACACCTCTGACTTGGAAAGCCAAATGTCACAACAGTTGTGTCCCATTTCCTCCTTCCTCCAGGTTTGGGTGCTGAGCATAACACCATATTGCCTGGCATATTCCTAGGATAGTTCCTTGCAGTCAGCTCTCCTAGCTGTGCCCCCTCCCCAACACTGTTTTGAGCACAAAACCAAAACACAGCCTCATGACAGCTACTATGAGGAAATTTAACTCTATACTAGCCAAAACCAGCACAAAGAGCCAATAAATCCTAGTAAACACTAGTAACAAGGGCAATAAAGCTACATGTCTAGGGCTCATTCCTTCCTCTGAGAGGGAATCAATTGACTGAACTGCAGGGGGACAAGAGGGTAGGGAATTAATTACCCACTGTTCTCTTGATTCTTTTCTATTTTATATAAACCATCTAAGATTCTCTGGGTCAGAATCTAAACCAAAGAATCTTGCTTCCAAAGTAATGTCCCTCCATCCACTGCCATATTACCACTTTACAACTTGGCTGATGGTCCTAGTTGTCAGGATAGTTCTGAGGTACCATGATCAAAAACAGAAGCTCTGGAGAAAGCAATATATCCTTTAATGAGTGACATGGGCATCTCTTTGTGCCTGATTTTCAAGCTGTACATCAAACCATGAAAAGTCCATCTTCTACCTGTGTTCATACGATTTTACATTATTTTTAACTCAAATCTGCATAACCTTCTACTTGTTGTTGCATGGGAACATAGTAGTACAGTGAGGCCCAATTTCCAAAAAACTTTTTTCAAGATCATTCACAGGTTTTCCATAAGCATATTTCCTCTACTTCCCATTTCTGCCTACAAAAAAAAAAGACATTCAAGTTTTTAATGTGTTTGTGTTAATTTGCCAACCACGACATTTAATCTCTGCCTTGAAGTGGCTAAAGAAGCATCTTCAGAGGTGTGTTGTTCTGTGGGGCACAGACCTGTTCTTTTAAAGATAAACTAGCTCTTCTTGAACACCATACCTCAGGCTTGCCGCATTTCCAGAAAAGAATGAAAAAAAACAAATCACAGCTGTCCTCCCCCCACCTATTTCTTTTTTACTGTAGAGGTTTTTTATTCAATCATCTTCATGAAAGTACCAAGCATTTCAGCAGTCCAGCCGCTCTTAAGACTTCCAAGGAGGATTGGAACGAGTCTCGTGGGGAAGGTTAGAAGCAGGCTAGAATACTGAATTTTGGCAGCCTCGTAAAGGAGAGGAAGAAATATGTGCCTACTTGAAGGTAATTTGGAGTTAAGAATAATTTGGGACCTTTGTAAACAATAGCATCTTAAATTGGTTTCCACAAAGTTCTTTCATTTTTCTCTTAAAGCTTTTCAAGATCAGATCATTTCAGTACTGAATGCACTACAATTTCCCTCCTTTACCCCTCCCTTCTATCTCTTAGTGACTTTTGCTCATTAGAAATTACTTTTCTACTTTATAATATATTTCAAAACCCATTGGTTTTAGTCTTCATTAGCCTTCATCTTCTCTGCTTTTGCTTCTTTTGTCTAGATATGAGCAAGAGATTCAAAATATTATATGAAAAACGTGCCCTTTAGTACTAAATCGCTCACCTAACTAGTTATTCAAAATAAAATTACACTTCTCATACATCATATGTTTAATTAATAATTCTACAAATTACACTACTTCAGTTTTCTTGATGTAAAACAGCCTTGAACAGTGCAGAAGCAAGAAGCAAACACCTAAAACACCGATTTGTCGTAGTACTTTAAGACTGCTTTTACACCTCTAAAGCTTTTTTGAGTAGCATGCACCCACTACAGTTCTGATGGAAGAGATAGCCAAAATAAGTTTCTCTTTCTTTTATTCAGATGCCAACTTCAATATTATCCTAATTATGATTAATATAGTAATGAAAACTGACCTGTCATCAGGGATTGCTAGCCAACCTCCAGTCATGAGAGAGAGAGAGAGAGATTATACTGTGACTGCCTTCTACAGATTATTAACCCAAGTTTCACAGCCCCTTGGCTCAATAGCTGGAAAACAAGCCAGTGTCTGTCAGCCTTTGAAAACCAAGATCTTGATCTGAATTATTTTCTCTTGAGTGGTAGCATTCACAGACCTGAGCACCTATGGCAGGAAATCTGTACGCAGTCTTGGACTTAGGTCCTTAAATGTGCAGTGGGCACTCAAGTCCACACAATTCAGCAGAATATAGGGCTCCAAATACATTTATGGATTTATGCTTACACACCTGAATAAAAACCTGATTCAGGGAGTCTGCTGAGATCCCTGCCACGGCTATGGCATCCTTTAAGCTTTGATACCTGCTTTTACACGTACAAAATAACTAGGGGTGAGTGAAAAGCAAAATCTTGTGCAAAAGAGATAAGGGAGCAGAACTGCCTCAGTCTTCCAGAATAAGACCAGTTATCCTCAGGACAATTGGCCTCCTGACCTGGTAGACAGGGACAGGGAGCTGAATGGATCCTCTGTAATCCAGGAGGAAGTAGTTAGTGACCTGCTGAGACACTTTAACAAGTCTATGGGGCCAAATGGGATTCATCCAAGGGTGCTGAGGAAGCTGGTGGAAGAGCTCGCTAAGCTGCTCTACATCGTTTATCACAATTCTTGGCTAACCAGAGAGGTCCCAGATGACTAGAGGTTGGCCTGTGTGAAACTCATCCACAAAAAGGGCTGGAAGAGGGACTGAGGGGATTACAGGTGTGTCAGCCTGGTCTCAGTGCTCAGCAATGTTATGGAGCAGACCACCTTGAGTCCAGCCACACAACATGTATAGGACAGTCAGGGGATCCAACCCAGCCAGCATGCTTTTAGGAACAGCAGGTCTTGCCTGACCAACCTGATCTTTCTTGACCAGGTGACCCACTCGGTGGATGAGGGAAAGATGTTGGAGGTAGTTTATCTGGACTTCAGCAAAGCCTTTGACACTGAATCTCACAGCATCCTCCTGGAAAAGCTGGCAGCCCCTGGCTTGGACAGGTGCACTCTTTGGTGGGTTAAGAAGTGGTTGGGCCCAGAGAGCCAGTCACTAGGGGTGTACCCCAGGGTTCAGGGTTGGGCCTATTCCTGCTCAATATCCTTATTGATGATTTGGATGGGTGACTCCACCATTAGCAAATTCACAGTTGGGTTGTAATGTTGATCTTCTGGAGACCAAGAAGATTCTGCAGATGGACCTGGACAAGCTGGATCAATGGGCTGAGGTCAGCTGTGAGAGCTTCAACAAGACCAAGTGCCAGGTCCTGGGTTTTGGCCACAATAACCCCAGGTAGTTCTACAGGCTGGGGAACAGTGGCTGGAAAGTGTCCCAGTAGAAAAGGACCTGGAGGTGCTGGTCAAGAGCCAGCTGAACATGATCCAGCAGTGTGCCCACACAACTAAGAAGGCCAGCGGCATCCTGGCCTGTATCAGCAATAGTGTGGCCAGCAGGATTAGGAAAGTCATTCCCCCTTCTACACTTGGCACTGGTGAAGCCACACCTTGAGTGTTGTGTCCAGTTCTGGACCTCTTAGTTTAGGAGGGATATTGAGGTGCTGAAGCATGTCCAGAGAACATGAAGGGCGTGGAGCACAAGTCCCGTGAGGAGCAGCTGAGGGAGCTGGGGGTGCTCAGCCTGGAGGCTCGGTGGGGACCTTCCTGCTCTCTAGAGCTGCCTGACAGGAGGGTGTAGCCAGGTGAGGGTCAGACTCTTCTCCCAGGCAACCAGCAGTAGGACAAGAGGACATACTCTTATGCTGTCCCAGGGGAGGTTCAGGTTGGACATTAGGAATAATTTCTTCACAGAAGGGGGATTAGATTTTGGGATGGGCTGTCCATGGAGGTGATCAAGTCACTGTCCTTGGAGGTATTTAAGGAAAGATTGGATGTGACACAGTACCATAGTATTGTTGACATGGTGTTCAATAATGAGTTGGGCTTGATGATATTGGAGGTCTTTTCCAAGCCAGTTGGTTCTGTAATCCTGTGATTCTGTGGAGTGAAGCAGTCAAATTTGGGATGAATTGCATACTCAAAGGTATTGACTGTCCTTTAACCTCTACAAAATGCAGTTCAGCCAGATCACAACAGTACATAACACACTTAATCTGCAATGGGAAAACAGAACAATTGACAGAGCACTGTGAACTATCAAACAGGAAATGTGTGAAAGAGCCAGAGCAGTGTGGGAGAAAGCAAACATTATTACACAGACTCTTCTTGGGCCACATCAGGAGCTGGATCTCGATGCGAGTGGCAGAAGATTTAAACATTTGAGCTGGCAGAGTTTGTCATTTTCCCCCATAAGTCATACTTTCTCTCTTTAGCTTTCTCCTTGTTTGTATTTTAAAATTACTGTATTTCCTCCCCTGTGTGTCTGAAACCAGCATTTTGTCACAGCTTTCAATCACAGTTATATGTGTGAATGTAAAGAAGAGCTTTGCACAGCCAAACTTGGAAATGCTAACATTTTCAAAAGAAAAAAAAATTAGCTGTTATATTCCTGTGTTCTTTGCTGTTGACAATAATATTTGTCTTACCTCTGCTAGCAGAACTTCCCCTGCAGTGAATTCATAATTGTAAATGCATTGGGTTTGTGTGGACAGATTTTGGTAATGGGAGGACTACAGGGCTGGCTTCTGTAAGAAGCTGCTAGAAATTTCTCTCACATCTGACAGAGCCAATGTTAGCCAAGAAAAACCGTGAGAGACTGGAAAGATGGATGTCTCAAGGCATTTTAAGCTTCTAGCTGGGAGTGAAATCAAGCCCAGGAAGAACGGAGGGGTGAGGCAAAATAGTTTTTAAGGCTTAGTTTTTATTTCTCATTATCCAAATCTGATTTGATTGTTAATACAGAATCGAGTCTGTTTTACCCATGACAGTAACTGGTGACTGATCTCATCCTACCCTTATCTTAAACTACAAGCCTTTCATGGTATTTTGGCTCCTCTGTTCAGCTGAGGAGGGTCATGATAGAACAGCTTTGGTGGGCACCAGGCACCTGGACAGGGTCAGCCCTCTGCAGTGCATTATAGAAATAGAGATCTTGGTGGGGTGCAAAACCTCCATCCAGGTAGTTCCTTTCCTTGTGGGTATTTTGTCATCTCTAGTATCAAATGATGCAAGTGGCAGGGCTTCAACTGCACCCCTTGGGACACAATTCCACAGTCCAGTACATCTCCCCGTCAGGATATTTGCACAAAGATTCAGTGAAAAAAATTACTCTTGCAACTCCATCCCATTACTCCTGGTTACCACTCTGTCTGCTGCATTACGAAATTTCTCTCACCTGCATCATGTCATTGTTGTGGTGTGTCATCCTATCTCCTCTGCCAAGACAAACTCATTTAGTTACTCAGATCTTTCTTCATAAGGCAATCCCTCCTGACTACCTCGATCATTTTTGCTGCTCTTCCCTGAACTGCCTTCAATTTATCAGGTTTTATTTTAAAGCACTGGTGCTTAGAAATGAATGAAGCAAAGACCAAAACCACATCCTTCACCTGTCCCACTGATGTAAATAGTACCCATTACACTCAGCAGGACAGTTGAGGCAGAAAAGAGCAAGTTAGTTGGAGAAAAAAAGCTTACTTATGCTGAGTTGATTGAAAAAAAAATGCACTGACATTTTGTTTCATTTGAACTTTTTACATTAGTGCTTGTAGGCAGAGGAAGCAAATGCATTTCCCCCAGTTTTTGATAAAACTATATTTGCTATCTGCCAGATCTCTGAAATGATCTTTACCTATCCAGCCCATAAACTAAGAAGATTCTGAAATTCCTCTTCATGGACAAATTTCAGATTTGTGGCTTTTATTTCTAATTGAGAAGTAGGAAATCCATATTATAATCCACATCTTGTATTATTATTATAATCCATATTAATCCATACCTTGTGTCTCAGAACAGTAAACTTGTAAAATAAACATATGAAGGTAAAAATCTAGTTTGGTCTTCATCCAGCAAAGACTTTAAGTAACACTCAAATACAAGTTAAATATACAAAGACTCTTCTGGATCCATGATTCTGAATCACCTTACATTCGACCTGATCCATTTGAGAATCAGCCACCAACACGAAAGCCCTTTGTTAATTTTTCTACCATAACTGCCAATTCCAATGCCTTGCAACCAGTGGTATGTGGCAGTTTCTTAGAGTGGCAGCTTCAAATTTCCCATCTTAACTGGGTGAGCAGAAATACAGAAATACACGAAAAAGCCTGTACACCATTAACACTGTATGAAAAAACTACACTTCCGTAATCCTAAAAAAATAGTAATTTCTTAATTAATGTAACCACAGATTAAGAAAAAAAACAACCAAGGCACTTTATTTTTAGCTGAGTTTGTAGCAATTTATATGAGTTTTTCCTGGAGAGAAAAGACTGTAGGAGGAAAGAAGTGGAGAGATAATAGGATGCTGGTCTTCATGCATGTGACTAGAAAGCTGGAGACAGAAGGATAACTTGGTAAACATTTTTATGAGTAAAGATCAGAACTAAGAGATTTGTGAGATTGTTGTCCAGCAATAACACTTGAGCAGGACTTTTTCCCTGTCAAATACAAATTGCAGCTTTCCCTTCATCAGCCCATCACTGTCACTATTTATATTGTACCAAGCATAAAAGTTTCTGTATCTGTACAATAAATAGTACAATACACCTTAAATTCTGCATGGAAATTCCTGACTTATACTAGATATCATATTTGGCTTTTTCCAAATACTTACATAAAACCATACAGTAAACACTTAAAAAGGGAAGAACATAAAAAGAAAAGGAATTATATACTGTCTTGATTTAGAAAATGGTTACAATGTGCAGAGTGTGGCAATTTTTTATTCATGAGGGTGAGGCCAAATCTGTATTGAGTTGTACGTCTCACAAACTGCACATTTTGACCAACATCTTCCTTAAAAAATAAAAAAAGGCAACCAAAAAAAAACCCTACAAAACAAAATAAAACCCCCTCTTTTTATTGAGGTTGCAAGTTTTCAAGTGTGATTTCACTGTGTTTCTGCAGGAAGCAGTCTTCCCCTGGCAGCTGGCTATAGACGGGGTGACATAGTCGGTTTCTTCCAGCTCTTATCTTTGATTCATTTGTCTTTCAGGCATGTCACGAGCTTTTCATCATCATTTCTGAATTATCCAGCGATCAGCATTAGTTCCAAGCAACCTCACATGGTCCCCAGTAGTTTTAGCACAGGCTGGATTTCTGCTTCATGTCACTAACTGTCTTTATTGATTGAGGAAGACAGACATGGCACCAGTGCTTGCCCTCTCTGTTCAGAATCACCAATGAAGCCCCACGAAGACCCTCTGTAACTGGCAGACATGAAAGCATTTGTCCCCATCTCATGACAGGTACACTTCTGAGAAAAGGTGATGCTGCATAATTATTTGCCAGAGGTCAGCATGGAAAACATAAACAGAATGTATTTATATGCATAATGCCTCAGCTTTCTAAAGCATTATTTAATCTATTTCCTTCATGGCTATGTGCTGTGTTGAATATGCATGGGTCTGTATAAAGCATTTCTGGAGTTTTCTCCTCTAAGAGGTCAGGATAGTAACCTTGCATATACATAAAACAGTAATAGCAACCACCACATTTTATTATTGCACTTTCTAGCTTAAAAGGAGATGAAAGAAAAAGCCAGGCTGCTGTGAAGGAGATGGGAGAGCTGAAATGAGAGTGCTGGACCAGGATTACAGAGACAGTGTTACTCTGGGCTTCTTGGGACAGGTGACCTAATTGCAAATTTTGAAATTGAAAGCAGCCTCCAGTTTTCAAATATTGGCAAGAGATAAAAACAGTCTGGCTCTTAGACATTTGTATAACTCCTTTTCAGCTGAATGGCCTTGTACTCAGAATCCCTGAAAATTGTCTAAAACATGTATGAAATCCTCTGCACATGAAAAGAGATTTTAAAAATATCAGATGGACACCGCTGAAAATATGTGCATTCCTTTTTCACATCCTTCCTTTCCCAGGAGCAAAAAGAATGACTATGCTTTACAGAAGACATTCCATAAAGCTCACTGATGGTAGAAAACATATTTCTACACTGAAGGACTATTTACAGAGGTGCAATTTAGTTATAGTTTCCACAGGGCTTATTGTCAGCATGCTGTTTTGGCTGTCCACACCAGCCAGACTCTGTTGCAGCATGGGAGGAGAGGCCAGCAGGAATCAGTAAAGCAGCAGAATTCATCCCAATTCCTCTTAATTAGTCTCTGGGGTATCAAGGCATGTGAGACATGCATGTTATGAGCAGGAGCCTAGCAGTATCTGAAAGATCCTTGTGTATGGGAGCAGCAGCCTGATACTTTCTAATTTGGTAGACTTTCTTTAAAGAAAGTCTTGTTTAAAGAGGTCTAAGTAGGTGACTGGCCTTTCAGAACAGGTGTGACAAAAGGTGTATGAGATGCTTGGTAGATTTGAGGAAGAGCAAACTCCAGACAAAAAGGAAACCATGAATGCAAGATTGTGAGGAGAAAAGTTGAATATGGAAGATCTGGACAGGACAACTAAAAGAAGAGAAGTTGATATTATTGCTCTATAAGCATCTTGCACAAAAAGTCACTATTCTAGTTGTAACCCAGCTTTTCTGGATGTTACATAAACACAAAAGCCTGTACCCCAGAGAGGGTACATTCTACAAGATGATAATACAGTGCAAGTGTATTACAAGCAGAAGGGAATGAGGTAGCTTCTGTCATTTTGTTTGCTCAGTTTGCTTTGTGGTGCTTTATTGAGGGGCTTGGAATAGTCACTCTTGTACAAATATTTTGTATGTTTTGTGACAGTGTTGAAAATTTTAAATAAAAAGAATTCTGATTCTTGTTTAAATTGAATGAATTTTTCCCATCCCATCTTAATTTTAAATCTCTCTCACAGCAAGGAGGTAGAAATCTCAAAAGGAATGCTTGTCCTTGTCTCGTTTGGATTTAACAAAACTGTGAATGTAAATAATGCTGTGGCACAACTTTTTCTCAAAAGGTTTGAAGATGACTGAGTTTATTTGTTCTCAAGTTGCAGTTGACGTTGGAAGATATTTGCACCATTTTCCAGCAGGCTCAAATCTTACAAGATAGCAAAGAGACTGTCCATTAGCATTCTGAATGGACTTGAGGAGACTGACATTACAGTATTGGAGGTCACCCTGATGGTCACTTTAACCAACAGTAAGAGATATTGGAGGTGATGGAGCTGCAAAAGCTGACAAAACAGAATGCAATCAAGGAAACCGATGAAATCAAGACTGCAGTAATGATCAAGGGTGTTAAAGCACCTGATAGGTCACAGGTCACAAAACTGGACTATGCTCTTTGATGCAGGCAGGAAGAAGTCATTAGAAATGTCAGCAATGTCACAGAAATGTCAGAAATGTCACTGTTAGTTGTGTGAAATATTGTACAATGGAAGTGGAAAAGAGAAAATTCACATGACAGGCGGTGTATTCAAGTTGTCTGGAGATGAGTGGAGAAAAAATGGTGAATTGGTTGAGTACAAACCAAGGATCAGTGATCCATGGTAGATGCAAGTTAAATGGGGACACATCCATAGAGGTAATGAGGACAAAACTACCTTAAAAACATGTCAAATGAAAGGCTCTTGTAGAGAAAGGCATACAGAACAGCCCCTTAGATTGTAGGGCACAGATGTCTTGTCTTACAGTATATTTTCTAGAGGCTCAAGCATGCTGGTGCACAGGAAATAACATATGTAATGTGATTTATGTAAAATATTAGTACCTGTAGAACTCCAAAACTTAATTGAAAACACTGCAATATAAGTTTGCATTTGTAGCAGTGAAACTAGTCACTAATCTATCATAATATTTTATTTAACTCAAGTTAAAAATAAACAAATTAGAAGCAGTTTTCTGTCAGCCCCAGCTCTAAATGCTTGGACATATTTTCTCTAGTTATTGTTCACAGTTGCCATTTGATCTGGTCATGAGAATTATGGTGTACTAATAGAAAGAGGGCAATAATGAGAGCAGAAGAGGAAGAAAATGAAGGACACTCCATCAGCTGGGAGAATGAGTAAGTGCATAGAATCTCCTGGAGTCTACTGCACAAGTAACCAACTCTAAGTTTCACTTTTGCAAAATAGGATAAGAGAAGATGGATCCAGAGTCTGGTATGCATTTCCTTTCCTGCCACAAGACTTTGTATGCCCCTTTCAGATGAAGCTATAATCCATTAAAAAAAATACACTTAGAAAGACAATTTGAAAATTATTTTAGTAAAAAAATATATATTTCTTCACCACAATTTGTAGCATTTCTTTCATTCACAAGCAAATAATATATATATATGCTTGTTTGTATCACTATTTTGAAATGGCTGTTCTTAAGTAGGAGAAGTTATTTTAGAGCTCAGCTTGCTTAGAAAGAGATCTTATTTTGATGGCGTGCAGAGTAGCTGGCACTGATTTAGAAAATCACACTGTAAAGACAAGCAGCACTTTTAACCTGATTATAGCAGCATGTGTTTAGATTAGGTTTATCTTTAACAGCAATTTATGTATAAATGTTTTTGTCTTACTGCAATATAGGATTTCTAGGATCCTACAACAAAGACAGTTGCTACCCAAAAACTATATAATCCATGTAAAAGGCAATAGAAAACAGATAGCTATGGACAGATTAGATAGATAGATAGATAGATAGATAGATAGATAGATAGATAGATAGATAGATAGATAGATAGATAGATAGATAGTTGTGAGAACACAGAAGTTGTGAGAATATACAGCAAGCATGAAGGAGTGAAACATTAACAAAACTGCTTTAGCAGCATAGGAAAGATGCTTTGTCTGGAGGGGTATGATGAAGAGGAACAAAATGCTCTGTACGTTTTTACAGGTAGTAAATGCAAAGGAAAGCATAGGAAATACAAAGGAATAATACAAAGGAAATACATAGGAAAGGAAAATACAAAGGAAAGCATAGGAAATAGTCACAAAATATTGTTTAGCTATAATTATGGAATCAACATTATGGGTCATTGACAGTAGATATCATCCAGAGGTAGGAAACAAAAATTCAATAAGAGAAAAAAAAAAAAAAAAAAAAAAAAAGACTGTCCATAAAGTTTCTTTAAGATAGAGACAGCAAGAGTGAGCAACCATCAAGGAAAATGAAAGAGATGTGATAGCTTCAAGACACAGACCAAAGCAATAACTTTTATGGGAGGAGAAGTCAGCACTGGCATGGCTGAGGCAAGGTCATATCTCTCAGCCAGCAAAACATCCCACTGTAATTAATGCACAGGAGTCTGGAAGACAGGTTCAGTCATGTGCTTGAAGGCCATGGGGGAAAAAATCTGAAATATGTTGCCATATCCCAGGTGGAATAATTTCGACATTCGAGCTGAAGCTAATGCCCAAGTTACACACCTGACTGATAGGCTGTATGGTGATGTAGTCCTGAGATGCCAAAACAACAGATGGAGCAGAAGAACTCTGGGACAAAATTAAAAGCTTTCTTTTGACCACACAAAACTTGCAGTTAGATATCCATAAAGAGTGTCAAAAAGGGGGATCTGCTAGCTTTGACATGCTGGATAGGCCCAAGACAGGTTGACCATCCTGCTCAGAGACCATTGATGTTGGCAGATGCCCAGACACTAAATGCATAGGAGGAAAAACTGAGATTGAGAGCAGGGTATTTTTTAAGGAGATGGCAGAACCATACAACTGAAGTTAGATTTGCTTTTGATTTTTACCATGAACAAAATTCTTTCAACACTGAAGCACGTTTAAAAGTTCCCCAGGAAGGAGAGGCCAGAACTTCTGTTATCTCTCAGGATGGAGATAGTGGTTAAAACGCTAAGTTTCAAAATAAGTAACAAAATAGCAATAAAGCAACAAAGAAATACCTCCTTGGAAACAAACTCAAATAAAATTGTTACAATCTATATCAATATAGCATACACTAAAGTTCTTAGCCACTGCAGGCTGCAAAACACATTTTCTTGCTGTCTGAATCTTGAACTATGATCAGGAGCTGACAGAGCAGAAGCTGACATTTAAGCCCCTAACATTTTCTTTTTCTCATGCCTCTTTTTTTCCTTGTGTTGATTTTGCTTATATTATCAAATAAAATTGTTACTTTCCTTAATTTGGATTTTTTTTTTTTAATTTAAGTTTTCTTTCAAAAGAATTCTTAGCTGACTGAGAATTGTACTGCAGATTTCTGTGCATTTTTTTAACCTCCAGATGTGTTATTTTCATACTACTTTGGATGTTTCTGATTTTTTGTCAAACTACATAAATTTCAAGTGTCCCGTTAAGGTATGTAGACACTTTTCTCATTATTGATGATGAGTAAAATCATTTTGGAGGGTGCACTCTATGGGTTTATCTATCTCATTCATCCTGGATGTGAGTTTGATGCCTTCACAATGTTATAGGCAATAATGCAGCTGTGCAAGAAATTTACCAATTGTTACTGGTTTTTTTCTTATCCTTTTTTAAACTGGTGTGCTGAAGGCTATGAGGATTTAACACTCCTACTACTCAGGGAAATGAGAGGACTATATCTAGGGAAGACCAGTTTCCAGAATACTACAGAAAGTTAACATCATCAAGTTCAGTTGCTCATCTTATTTGTTTTTATATCAAGATTTGGGATTGCCTTATATTTTTTCCAATACACAATGACAATTAACAAAGCTGGTTTTTTATTGCCCCCCTAAAAATTTCCTTAGGAAGAAAAAAAAAAGCAAAAAATGAAATTTATGGTCGAAATGAGGATGGTATGCAGAGAACTCTTGCTGACAGCAGGAACTTCAAAAAGGATTACCTACAGCTCAGATGAGTGCCTTAATCTCCAAGCTATAAAGGGAGCTCTTCTCACATTCCCTGGCTGGAGCGCTCTCAATTTGCATAAACAGTTCAGTAACTAACAGGACAGCAGGAAAAAATTAGGCAGTGCAGAAACACCCACCAGGGTCTAATTACTGGAGTTCATTTCCTTCCTTTTTTCATTACTACATTTCAAGGCTCTCATTTCATTCTAAAAAGAATGTATTTCACAAAAGATCTTAATTTTTGACTATTTGTGACTAGAGTAATTCTTCAAGCTTTATAACTCCACCTAAAGGCATAAAAAAAAGAAGTATGGACTATATTCAGAAGCATATTTAAATACTCAAACCCAAGATAGTCTTGTGTCACGCTGAAGCCAAAGGAACACAAAGGAACACGTACACAAATGTTTTTCTAAATTATCATGCAAGGGCTGTGAAATCTGGAATGTTTCTGAGAACAAAAGAGAATAAACAGTATCCCAATACTGCCATTTATACTTACTGAAGTCAGGGAAATGAGAGATGCCAAACAGTAGAGGCTGGGATTTCTGTGGCTTGCTTAAGTTGCAGGAGTAGGGCATAAAAATCTTATATGGTTCTTCCCAAATTGGTACAGAGAAGCATTCATTCCAATCTTTACAGTCACATTATGGCTCTGGTAACATCTCAATAAAACATGTGCAATTCAAATACCAACATTTAAGGAATGCATGTTCACTTTAAGGTCAGTGAAGAGAGAGCATCTCCAGACAGTCCTTTGAACCTAAGATGTGAATTCCTTTGTGAGGGTGCCTTCCCCTGCCCAGTGACTGCAAAGGGTCTGAGGCTTCTTGGTTGAACTGAAGACTTTAATTCAGGCACTTCTACATGGTGCCAACACTCAGATAGGAAAACAATAAATAAATAAATAAATAAATAAATAAATAACATCAATAACATCAATAACATCAATAACATCAACAGATAAATAGTCTTTTTACCATTAAAACAAATTAGAACTAGAAGTACATTTTTCCAAGGATCATTCATAAAATTAATTGAGAGACCACAGCGTTTTAGTTAAGGCTTGATTGTGTTCCTGAAGACCTAAACACAAAAAATCTTCAGATTAGTCCAGTAGATACAGAATTGTGCCTCTAAACAACCATATCTAGATAAACAAAGCATACAAAGGCAACTAATAGTAACTTATACCACTAGGAACTAGAGGGCCTCAGAGAAACAAAAACAAAAAGAGCATTTTTTCTTGAAAAATTCTGTGATTGGACTCACTCTGCCAAATCCAGTTTTGTACAGCTCCCCCTACATCCAGTATAAAGTTTATAGTTAAGTCCACAGACTTCACATCTAGTAAAAATGCTTGTGTTAAAGCCCTATAATCCAGACTGAACTAATTGATTAACTTTACCAAGGAAAAGCAAGAAGTTGCAAAGCCTTAAAGCCAAAGAAAAGACAGGTCAGCATGAGTCAGTGTTATTTGCATAATCAATTTTTCCAGTATTAGCAAGTTTCTCTGAATTTTTAGACAATAACAGTAGGCTACCAAGCTGTGTTTTGTATCTACATGACTCAGAGTTGCACCAAGTTCCTGTTTTTTCTTATGTTGTTTTTCTTTTTCCCTTATATATGAAATAGGACTAAGGAAACAAAAAATATAGAAAAGTCATCACCAGAAATTTTGGGGTTGCAAACAGAAATGACTTATGAAGGCCAATTAAATCACATACTACCATTTCTATTTCTCAGCAAGATTAGATATTCTCTCTCACTGACACATAAGTAAGCAGATTTTTGGTTTTACTTCCACTAAAGACTGTAATGCACCTGTATTTCAATAATTACAATTGGCTATATTATTTTATGCTTAGTGTCTAGTGATTCACTGGACCAAAAAACACAGAATAAAACCCCCCACATGTTTCAAATGCAGTAATTATAATTTGCTTTACATATATTGACTAGCTTAATTTTCACTTAGTTGGAAGCTTTCCCTTTTTTAGACACCCAGTGGAATGTCAATAACTAAATTATCATGAATTATTGTGAATAGGCAATGGAAAAGAGCTTACAATTTCTGAGACCAGACAAAGTCACTAAACCAAAAAAGAACTGTATTTCAAGACACATATTTTAATAGCAAAGATTTGGTTTCCAATGCAAAAAATAATTTCTGGGTGCATCATCAAAGAGAGCTGTCCTGTTGATTTTGTTTGGTACTGGTTGGCTTTGCTTTTGGAATGATTTATTTTTATGAAAGCAGGATCTTTGTTACGGAGTGTGAGAGGTCATGGCCATCATCCTGTTCCCTGTCTTGAGGAATAAATATTTCAGGTCTCAAACTCTGTTTTCTAGTCCAACTGAGTCATCAAGCCTCCAATCACCACCAAAGAAGGAGACATGTCTGACAGGGACTTATTGAGGTTGCTCTATACCACTGTAAAGTGTTGGGAAGTATCCTCTGGAGATGGCTGACACACATCCTGTGCTGTGAAAGCAGCACAGACATCTCAGAAAAAAATATTTCGTGTTTAGATAGCTAAAGGTAGGTATGATGAATCCCACTGTAAAATTTTAAACTGCTAGTTTTTGTAAGAAACCAAGTATTATTAGGATAAATATACTCTAGATATTAGGATACTACACTCTAGAAGTACACAGACTATAACCATCCCAAAAATTTGGAAGCTGATTAGGATCCCACCATAAAATTAGAGCCGACTTCTATTTTAGGAATCTGCAAGAGCTTTCACTAAAGGCCATTGCTTGAATTCACACTTCTTCCTAGTTCACAAATCCTTCAGATTTGCACAGGTACCAGCAGGTAGGGCAGCAGCTGTAATGTAATTTCTGACTTAAAGCCATGTTTACTGTAAAAATTTGAGGCCATAATAATGTTGTATGCCTGACTCCTAAAGAAAATACATGTTCAAATCTTCATAAATATTATAGTTCATTCAAGTGACTCTGCATAAAAGGAAAGGTACCCAAATATGTTTCTGCCTCCATTTTCTCTGCAAAGATTTGTTTGTTTTTGAGGGTTCACAATTCATTAAACTGCATCCGTATATTTCCTGGGGCTCAAAAGAAATCCATGAGCAAGCTTGAGGAAATCAAAGTTGATTATCAGTTGTCACCATCAAAAAATAAAACTTGTGTTAGCCTTTTGGACGTAACTATAACCATTATTAATAATTTTACAATTATAAATAATATGATTAATGATTATTAAATAATAGTTGTAAGACTCAGTCAAGCACTAGGAACAAGTTCTGTGGCATTTCCCTCTCATGAAACACTTTCAGAGAGAGTAAACCAGTTCTCAGCCTTTAAATGTTAACTCCCATCAGTACCATGAGCTGAGCTGCAGGACTGACATACAGAAACCTTCTTGCATTTCCTTTTGGGACAGAAAATAATGGTACCAGGAAAAACAGGTCAGAAGAAATGGAAAATATTCTGAATTTATCAACTTCTTGTAACCTTTCTTTCTCCCTGAAACAGAGGGAGAAAACACAAACAGGTACTTTCTGCCACACGTGTGTTTTGATAAGAAAAAGCTGTTATCTCAAAGATAGCATGTATGAAGTATAAAGCAGTTTCCAAGGAAACTATTTTTCAAACAGTTCTTTTGCCAGAGATTCATTGTTTTTATTGGCATCCATCTTTCTCACATACACCATCCTCCTTTAACAGGATGATAAAGGCTATCACACCATCTTTAATGACTGACTGCTCACAACAACATACAGAAAATTGAATATCTACTCCAAATCCTTTCTTAGTGAATGTAACTCAATTGTCCTGATGCAAACATTTCAAACCTAAACATAAATAACACTTTAAGTACTCAAGGAAAACCCATCTCCAGTCTGGACACCAAATAATTTAGAAATGCAAAAAAAATCTGAAGCAGACATCCAGTTCTAGCTAGATTTTCTCTCATTTCCAGTTGGTTAAAAAAGAGAAGGAAAAAGAGAGGAAAGATTTATAACAGCAATAATGGATGTACGTTTCTGGTTAGGTAATGGCCAATTAGAGCTCTAATGACCTGAAGTAAAACAATGGCTTTTTACTTTTTCAGATCAGGTATAATCTGACTTGCAAAGAGCAGCAGTTAGAAAGCTGCTTGGAATGATTACATGGCTAAATGTACTTCATGGCCATCCATGGAGAAAAAGCTCCAGAAGCGAGCTCTGAAAGTCAGAGGCACCTGTGTTCAGCTAAGAAATTACTTCTATACAGAGGTTTATGTCCAATATATTCCTGAACGTTGTCAAGGCAATACCATCACAATCACATGAATAAGCCCAGCTTATTTATGAGCCCAGCAGGCAATGGCTCAGGCTTACAGTCTGCAGGGCCTGGGTGATGTAATTCCATTCCCTATTTGAAAAGACCCTGTAGCCTTGCAAGTAAAGCACTTAAGCACATGCTTAACCTCATGGGCTGACTTCTATACAGCTTTCAATGATATAACATTTGACAGAAAGCAAGCAGATGGTTCTGAGTTTTGTTGATTGGAGGCCTAGATGCTTAGAAAGGTGTTGATGAAGTGTTTCATTACTATCTTTAAGCAATTTTTGGCTTTAATTCTAACTCAATATTTTTTTCTTTAATTGTTTCCTTATTCTGCATCCTCAGACTCCATCAGCACTTTCATCATCAGAAGTGCACTGCTTTGCAAATTGCAGAGAAAAGTATACCAATTTTTTGCCAGCAAAATTCTTAAAATTATAAAATAATATGAAATTGTGTATTAAAAATTATTTTAGTTCTAGATGGTATTCATATCTATAGATTGGCACAGGAGAGGGATAGGTTGTATCTTTCTGTATGGCCATTATTCATAATTTCAACACGATTTTATTTGTGAATTGTAAATGACAGATTACTTCATCTGGTCATTAATGACAGAGTGCCATGCTATCAAGAGATGTCCACTGAAAAGCTGGGAATTTGCTGCTTAGACATCAATGAGAGAACTCTAACTACAGATATTGTTGAACATTTTATCATCACTACAGCCTTTTCTTTTCAAATGGAAAGTCATATAGAGTTGGGGAATAGATAAAGCCACTAGCCACAAGGGATATGTTTGTGGTGGTATAGCCTCAGCTTACAGTCAAGCACACACACAGCTACTCACACATTTCCCCACCTCACCCCAGCAGGATGGGGTAAGAAAATAGGAAGAACAGGAGCAAGACTGGCAGGTTCAGATAACAATGGAAAGATAATTTAACAGTTTATATTACCAGCAAAACAGGCTCAGCCTTGGAGAACACAAGGGATTAACAATCTAAAAAATTTTGTACCAGTTTGGGTATTGTTAAACAGCAAAAAAGAAAAACAAATATGTTGATGCTTGGGAAACACCTTTCCTCCTTTCCATGCTCAGTTTTACCACAGACACCTCTCCACCCACCTTACTGCTGCCACAGGTTATATTCAACAGCTTCAGCCAGGCAACAGGAGGTGCAGGTGGTCAGGGTCAAGATGTACTGCTTTCTCTCCCTTGCTCCTTTTATCTCACACAATTTCCTCACACCAACCTGGGGCCTCTTTGGGTTGTAGTACAATCAGGGAAGTATCTGCTCCAGTGTGGGCTTATATATGGCTTTGTGGGGTGATCTTCATTCCACTATGAAGAATATCCTTTTCATCCTCTCAGCTGGGTGTTCCTTCTGATGTTTCTCACTGTTTCTTTCTTTTTTTTTTTCCCTTCTTCCCCTGCCTGTACGGTGTGTTCTGCTCTTTCACAAAGCCATTTGCACAGAGGGGCTTTCAGCTTTGTTGATGGGCTCAGCTGTGTCCTTGCAGCAGTCCACTGCAGAGCCAGCTGGAGCTGAATGTGTCTGGCATGAGGCAGCCCCTGGCCCTTTCCCACAGAGGTCACCTATGCAGCCCCTAATTGCCAAAGACTTGCCACATGAACACAATTCAACATAATTTCTAGATTTCCTTGGCAAAGCTATCAAAAATCTCAGCCACAGTGAAGTCAAAATAGTTTATGTGTATATGTGTCTGTGTGTACCTCTTTGGACCCAAGAGTGCTTCCAAAATCCTAGCTCAGGGCCATGAGGGGTTCATATCTATCTTGACTTTCCATCAGGCAATTCTCTGGCAGAAAAAAGGTACACAAAAATTGCACTCCAGTTTCCCCACCAATGAAAACCAGGTATGGGCCCCTAGCATCCTTCCAGAGATACCCAGTTTGGATATGTGCACCCTACTGCATTTCATGTAGGCATATTCCATGCAGCCTGGAGAGCAGGCTCACAGTTCCTTTTCTGAACTTTCCCAAAATCTGTATCCAGGAACTCTACGCATTTGGTTGTTGCTGATCTCTCTGACAGCTCTTCAGTACTCAAGGAACACTGTTTGGAGACTATGCCGACAAGCCAAAGCTCCGATTACAAGTGGAAAGGAAAATAAACATTGCAGATTCTCAATAAAATGAGGAAGGGTTGAGGAAGGAGCAGTGTTTCGGCTCAACTTTTCTATGAGAACTACAAAGGACCAGAAAGTTTCCTGTAGCTTCATGCAGGTGCTGAAGCCTATCCATACAGGTAGTCCACTTCCAGATCAGTGTGTCTGCTCGTGTAAGGATTTATTCACTTTAGCAGCCCACCTCAGTGGCATCTAGAAAGGGAACAAGCATCTCTGGGTCTAGGGTCTGCTATGTAAGCTGGAGGAAATGCTGCGCAAAGTTCCCACATATTTGGACTTCAGGGGAACAGAATGAAACTCAGGTTCAATGTCATCAGGGATTAAAAGAGGATGTTATGAAAGAAATCTGCTTTTTAATCAGTCTATTCTAATGAATTGGAAGCATTTTTAAATTACCCCATAATTTATATGTTATTTGCTTAATGAAGTATTTCCTTATGAATTGCTAATGACTGTTGTCAGGAAGACTTCTAAAATACAGACTCATCCTGATCTGACAGTATTTCTATATATTCTTACCTGAGTGAAAAGAGGCAGCCCTCTTCTTGCATCTCTAACCACAAAATCAAGCATATATTTTGTAAAGTTTAGATTGCTTTTTCTTTCTATAAATTAACATTTGGGGAAAAAAAGAAAAAGCAGCAACACCCATAAACAACCTTAATGGGTTTTTAATATTATTTCTAAGTTCTTGGTAGCATATTGAAAAGGACAATATGAAGACCAGATCTGAGTGCTTTTATATTTTTCTGGCAATTAAGACCAAAATACTTTTTAAAAATTTGGTCTTCAGATTTGATCTTCCTAGGATCTGAGAACACCACTGGAACACCAGCACACATTAAACAAAAGAACTGGTTGCATAATTACTTTGCCCTTTCTGTCTCCTTTTTGATTTCCTCTGACAATACCTATGCTGACTTTAGACAGCTGCTGTGTCACTGCTTGGGGATTTCTGTTCATTACTTTTTTTTTAATGACAACTTTTTTTTTTCAATAAGTGGCTGTTTCTGCAGGTTCAGCTCTCAGATCAGTAGGCTGAAATGTAACAGGAAAGAGGCTTTCTGTTGTACCAGGCACTAGCAGGTGAGCTTTGAAATTAATTCTTTTTTTATGACTTTACTTTTTCTTTGACCATACTTTTTTTCCTGTTGATTTATTATATTTGACAGGCTTTTTAGTGTGAGTCACAGTTAGTAACATACAAATCTTAACTAGAAAGGCTCCCCTCAAGTTTGAGAAGAAAACATTTCACTTGGCAGTGCACTTTTTGTTTTTCTGCTGAAAAGACTTCAAACCAAGCTGTGCTAGTTGTGTGCTTGTGCAGCACATTTATCTTGGAAAACAGAAGTACTACAGAGGAGTAAGCAAGAAAAAATATGTGGGGATGAGCTGTTTTGCTTTTAGAGGATTTTTTAAATTTTTTTTTCATTTATTTCTCCCTTAGTTTCTCATAATAATGGAAACAAAAGGTTAATCTCTCCTTAAGAAAATTACTAGACAGAAAAATCTTTTGTAGTAGGATCAACTGTGGTTCTGCACAAAACTTGAGTGGAATCCTCAGTTCTTACTTTCCATCTTTCTTTTTCATTTTTTAAACTATATAGCTGTTGATCCTCTGGAGGGCTGTGTCACTTTTCATAAAGTCCATGCCTTCAAAGGATATAAACATTAGGAAAAAAGGTGTTCTTTACCCGAAGTAAGTAGGTTGTACCTGCAGACAAGGAATAGCTTTCCCTCAGCCTTTCTGCAGTGCCTTTCCTACACCATCCTTCAAGACTACAGAGGCACAAGGAAAACCAGAGGTCCATAAGTAGCAGACAGGACACAACTGTGCTGAAATCCCACCAAATGCCCCCAAAGAGGTGGTGCATGCTTCAGCTAATACATGTCTGCAGAGCCAGTGCAGCTCCGTGCTGCAGAGGCACGCAGGGTCCAGCGCTCCAGTCTCAGCTCTAGCCCCATGGAAACCACCACCTCAAGCCCTCCCTGAGGCCAGGATCCACCTGGGGATCTGACAGAGCACAGCTGACCTGCTCCTAGATACCAGCTCCGTGCACCCCCAGACTGCCTCCAAGGTACAGCACAAAAATAAGTGACCACAGTCTCACCACATCCTGCTTCTGATGGGAGCAGCAAGAGCTACATCCCAAATAACAGAGATACCTCTGTCTTAGAGCAGACACCAACATAGTTAAACAAAAACATTATGCATTTTTTAAAATGAGGCTTTCTTTCTGCCACAGCTGGATTCCCTGTAGGCTGTGCAAAACTCACACATTGCTCTTCCAAGAGTCAAAATCTTCCTCTCCTTCCCAAAATGTCGCAGCTACATTTGAGGATTTGGGGGTTTATTGCATGTGTAACAGACAAAAATGGACATGATGCATATTGCTCCTGAGGATGTCATTTCCACTAATTAATGACAGTTGTTACAGCAGTTAGCTACAGATCAAGTCTATGGAAATATGTCCAAGTTTAAGTGTTGGTGAAATTAAACATGCTATTAATCACATTCTTCTGCATTTGGGGAAAAAAAAAAAAAAAAGGAAAAAAACCCCAACCAAACAATAAAATAAACCAACCACAAAAATCCTATGTAATATTATCAAAGCAACCTAAAGCTTCCGTGAACAGCAGGATGCAATTCAAACATTTACAGTTTAGCAATGGGTATATGGGTTTGCTCTAATACATTGTATTGGGACTTAATGCAAATTATCTGTTTCCAGATGCAAATATTTTGCAAGCCTTTAGAGAGACAGGCTTAAAATGTGGAACAGTTATCTCTGCATTTCATGCCTCCTATAAATCACTTATGTTTTGTGGAATTTGTTTCAGTTACTTACCTTTACTTCTAACCTCACAAAAGTGCCAAAGAAATGTGAGAAAAGTTTCTACCTGAATCCAATGTTACTCCAGCTATATAAAAAAGTAGGATGTTTTATTGCAGTAGAGAGAAAAGAAAATATTTTAGGGGGGTTGAGTTATGACTTCTCTGAAATGTCCATAAAAAATTTCTGTTGCCTGCTGCTAAAATATTTCCAGTCTCAAATAAAGCGGATACAGCAGACAGTGCAAGGACACAGGAGTTAGCTACCATATATATGGGCATGCAGTAGCAATCAAAAGGAGCTCACAGAGCAGTTGCACCTGACAACTGGCTGGCATTGTATTTACAACATACAGAAAATTTGGAATGAGCAAGGAGACTCAAACTTTAACAGAAAATTGACTTCTTCTGAAGTTTGGAAATTAGCAAGTCACTTAGGAAAAAAAAAAAAGAGCAAGCATGGATCCTGATGTATTTCTTATTTATAATTAGAACCAAAGCACAAGCGACAGACCATGAAAAAGCTGCTCTTACAGTACAGTCACACAGATCTGAGACAGCCAGAGGAGAAAGCTGGCAAGAAAGTGTGTATATCTTTCCCCCTATTACAGGGACAGCAAAATGGAGATGGTTTAGTGAGGATACATACTGCTCCGTTGCAGCCAAGAAACATAAACAGAAGAATGTCTCTAATGGGGCTACAAAATAGATAGCTAGGGAGGGATACAAGAACAGGGTAGCTATAGACTGATAATTTGCCAGAATTCTTTCCCAGCATAGAAAAATTTATGGCTTGGGATTGCTCCAGCTTCTTTGTGGGAGAGTAAGAGTAAGGCTGCTTTCTGCAGTGCTGTGCACAGGGTGTGGTGGGCAATGTCCTCACCTCCAGACTGATTCTCTCTATGATAACCCACACTCTGTCTGTCCCCATGACCCAGCATCCTCCTGCATCCTTTTCTCTGGCCTTGAGTCCACTTCCACACACACTGCAGGAAGTCTTCTGCCTGCTTAGTGCCTGAGAACTTAATAAGAAAATAGGCATTTATTTAGTCTCAGGGTTTCTGTGGGGGAAGGTGTAAAACAGACATAAGGTTACAGACTTTGCCCTATAGCTATCCAAGCACATTGACAGGAGCTTGGGGCAGCAGATACACACACAGACCGATGGTGGATGCTGTACAGAGCTTTCACACCATTATTATTGTAGGGGTTATTTCAGAGAAAAGACCAACAGTGAGTCAGAAAAGATGAGTCAGGGCAGGGGCTGTGATCCACAGGACTATGGAAATATCAGTTCAGCACTGAAGGCAGTTCAGGAAGAGTAGAAATTATAAGAAAAGAAACAGAGAACAAAAGCCAAGATGTCCTGCCAGATAACACCCACACCTTGATACTTTTGTTTTCCATGGGTGAAAAACACACAAACAGTATGTGGAACACTTAAAAAGGTTCAGGGGAAGACACCAAGGAAATTCAAGGTACAGAATCACTTACAAGGACAAGCTGGACTCTTCAGCTGACAAAGAGAGATCCTGAAAGGAGATACAGCTGAGGTTTCCAAAATTCAAAGATCTTCCAGAAGGCCAGACAAGGATTGGATCCTCACTGTCTCCTCCAGCACAAGAACTAGTGGCCATAAGATGAAGTTAGTCAGAGACAGATAAAAGTGAACATAAAGACTTTCTTCATGCAACATAGTAGAACAGATTGGTGGAATTCCTTACCAAAGTATGTCATGAATGCAAAAACTTGGAGGTGCACTTGATCTGTTGAGTACTACTAAATCAAACTCAACAGGC
Organism: Dicaeum eximium; assembly: GCA_013396995.1. Classification (NCBI taxonomy): domain Eukaryota; kingdom Metazoa; phylum Chordata; class Aves; order Passeriformes; family Dicaeidae; genus Dicaeum; species Dicaeum eximium. Next base: position 331,582 of record VWZP01004820.1, on the reverse strand, counting down.
TCAAGGAATCCTGGCAGGGGACAGTACTTGGAATCTGGGAACATACAAAGTCGCTTGCCTAGTTTTTATTCTTCCCCATACACCCATTAGAGAGAGTCTACTGAGCTAAATAAAGCTTTATTTCAAAGAAGCAAGGCCATTGACATGATTTTGTGCTGTGACAATTTTGTTCTCCTGCATCAACCCGTTGACAATTAATAGGAAAGAGGAAAGGATCAAGATGGACAGGAAAAAATCTTTCCTTTCCCAGAATTCTGCTATAGGAAATATTAACAGAAATACTTTGGAGGAAGGTAAAAGTATGCCTGTGCTTTGCCATTTGGCATATCTTAGGAGGACTAAGACACAGACTCTTTGGAAGTTGAATTCTTAAGTGCACATCTGCATCCAGGTGCTCAGGGGTGGAGAATCCTTCCTCTCCAATTTTGAAGGTGGCAGCTTTATCCCAGAGTAAATACAGTTCTTGGACTAAAAAAACAAAGGCTTTTTTTCCATGAACAGCACTACAGCATGTTAGATCTCAGCCCTAGCAGCTCACACATGCTGAAAGGACAGCAGCACACGGTGAGGCTGCCTCTTGCTGCAGACAGGAGACCATTGCCCCTGCACAGCCTGTGTGCCTTCTGCCTTTACAAAAACAGAGTGTCATATGCTGTGGCCAGCGTTGCTGACACCATTCTCAAAGATATGGTGCTAGCAAGAGCCCCGCTGATTGTTTCTTTGTTCAAAATGCAATGGAAACTCTTGTGAGCAATGCTGTTTAAGCAGCAGCTTTCCTAATTTAGGAATGATGCTCGAAAGGAACGTCACTGAAGTATGGACCAGTCAGATAGCTATTCCATTGGGTGACAGTGTCCTAAAACAAAACTAAGATGGAAGACAAAAGGCAATAGGTGTTCTACCCAGTGATGACGGTGCCCATAAAGTCAGAAAGAAAAGAAAAAAATCCCAGTGGGAAGTGGAAGGAAGGAGGGGAGGAATCTGGACAGGATTACAGCTGCATCACAGGGCAAGGAACTGTACAGCTGCAGAGTTAGACAGGGGAGTACAGACCTCTCACATACCTCCTCCCCATGCCTGTGTAGCTGCTCCCAGTAAGTGACCTACTGCCATCATCTAAACAAGAGGTGTTGATCCTTTCTCAGGAGAATCTTTCAGCAGAAAGGACAGTTTAATAATCAGAATAAAAATCCCACTAGGCTCTCAAAAATATATGACAATACATATAATTTGAGGCATTGTTCCGCTGCCTGACATAAAGAGGGTTGTGAATAACACTCTTCACTGACCTCATAGAAACACTGGCATTATTTAAAAGGCCTATTGTGTCACAGTGTCCAAGTAGGAAAATGTCTGAAGCAGAATAATATCCTGTGTCATTGCATAGCAAGAAGAGAGACTTTATCAACAAATCTGAGCAGTACATCTCAGTCAAGAGCAGAGCCAAATGAGAGAGTGGATTCCTAATCATGTTTTTAACCAGCAAGTACAGTTCTAATTATATCAGAGCATTATCATTTTTAATAAAACACCATACCCTGGAAAGATGTTTTTCCTTATCTGCACACTTGTGAGACACTAAACTACTTCCTAGATATAACACCAATTGCACAATGACATATTATCCTAACTACTTACCTCTTCACTGACTGCTTGTTTAAAAACCATTTGGAAACATAACCAGCAAAGATAAGAAAAATAAGCTTGTGTTCCTTCATGTTCCTATATAAGGTATAAAAGCAATTGAAATAAGGATTGCAGTAATCTTCATTTTGGCGTTTTTTTCCCTTGAAAATATCAAGCCATATATTGGCCATTGTTTGAATTTCTCTGCTGTCAGTGGCCACTCACAGGACTTTTTTTTAGTTTATGTTTTATTTTTTTACATGCTTCAAAGGTTAAGTACAGGTTCATTTTCTCAGCCACATTTAAAAAGATAGGATTGGTGAACATTTGACAAAGAAAGTTTTTCCACCAACTGTTCCAGTCAAACAGATGTTAATCGCCTACATACTTTTTAATGTCTGGTTTTCAATCATTCCAACAGCCTTTAAAAGGTAAGTATAAATTTCAAATGCATTTCTAATGCAGAAAATCAAAACAGGAAAAAAACTGAAGTATAATTTTTAGCCATCTTCATTCATCATAAAGAAAATGGATAAAAAAGCTTTTATTCTTTCTGCCTTTTCTTTGTCAACATGAAAGAGTGCTGTTTTTCTCCAGTTCTAAAGACTGCCACGGACTGCAGTGCAGCCAAAGATCTTACCAAGGAGAGAGAAAAAAAATCAGAAGTCTAAGAAAACTCTAAGACAGCTTAATGATTTCTCTATCCCAGTGTTCCTGAAAATAGTCCAGCAGCTGAAACATTTCTTCATTAGAGAGCACCTTTAACCAGTCCCCCTTTGGGAGAGATTCAGACTCTCCTGTCCTTTTGACATCCTCCATGCCCAATCCTGCACTTCTAGGGCTGGTTAAATCTGCACTATATTGATTTTTATTCCTCTGGTAATGTGTCCTTTTCAAAGAGTCTCCCCAAAGCTTGTTTAGTATAGAGAACCTATGAAATGGATGCAGTTTCACAGCAGAGTCAACCTAGTTAACTGATACCCAAAAAAATGTAAAGAAATATAAAAATCCACAACTTTTATGTGTTTAAAAGCATTGACTGATGAATGCACAGCCTGGTATATATTACTTGTACCTGCTGTATGAGTCAGTCAGAGATAGCTACATTTACTGTCTGCCATAAAACATTTAGGAAATTGCAAAGCTGGATCATAACATTTTCCCCATCCAGAAAAGTACTGCATGTTTTTCTGCTTCATCTGGAATCTCTGATCATCTGAAGATTTATTCAGAAAAGTGGAAATAGTCTTAAACCAGGTCAAGTATTTAAAAATTATTCAACTATTAATTTTAATGTTGGCAAAGTTGAAGAGATAGCTCACAATTACAAAACAGATGGCTTCAAAATGGTAATAGCTATACAGAGGAGAAAAACACCACATAAAATACATAACTTTGTTTGTATTTTCCAAATTTCTCTGATGCCTAATACGTTACACTCTCATTTGTCTGCCAGCTTCACCCCCAATGTAGGTCTAAAATTAGTTGTATGAAATACTGAAACCATAGTTGCACTCACTGAAAATGACTGAGTTAAGGTGAAAATAGCTTTTCCCTTTCACTACTGGGGACAACCAGCAAACACCACCCCTCAAAAAAAAAAGTAGTAATTGACAGCAAATTGCACACTTACACATCCTTATGCATATGTGTACACACATTTGTTGACATAAATTTCAGAAAGCTCAAGTTTTCTTTGAATTTGGGCAGAGAAAGAAGCTGAGACTCCAGAGCAGCGACACATGGTTAACACTGATGAAAAATACTTTTCTGCCTGTCTGTTGAAAAGATTCCTGGTTTGTCCATTTAGAAGCACACTAGACAAAGAAGGAGACTTTTTTCCCCTGTGAAAAACGATCTCTCATTAGGAGACAGCAATATAAAAAACTCTGAAAGCTACTCCAAAGAATCACTCAGAAGCCCTAAGGAAATCTCACAAGCACAAGATTATCCTTCCTGATAGAAGAAGGTAGAATTTCACCAGGGTGGTCTTCATACACTGAAAAGTGAAGGAAGCAGTGAATAGAAATGCAAAGCAAGTACAGACTTGTAGTGTAGGCTAACAGACTTTGAGGATTATGCCAGTTTGCCATGTTTGAAAATTGACTATTTGTCTGCCTACATTTACTGATATTGCCTATATCTATTTACAGCTATTTGCCGCTTTACACTTTCAGGGTTTTCATCCCCAGAGACTCTAGCAAAGATACCTTTGTTTGGTAGTAAGAATGGCACAATTTCCAGCTACTTCTTAGATGTGTTCAAGAAAGCAAGCCATCACATCAGGCTTGATGAATACAGGACAAGATCACCAGGGAGACTGCCAAACATTGTCCACTCGATGTTTAAGCCAAGAGAGACAAACCTCTTCCGGGAACACATTAGGAACAGTGAATCCCCTAAAGGAAGGGGAGGACTTTTAGCCCTTAAAATGAGACTCTGCTCATGATGCCAGGTCATTTGCAGAGGACAGATAGTTACTCAGTGTATGGCTCAAGGCTATAGTAACTCCATACAGCAGAAAATGCTTCCAAGTAGAAGCAGGCCCTTTGCCACCTGCATATCTAATCCCAGCAGTGCACTCTTTCCATAAACACCACTTTGCCAAGTGCAGCACAATCTACAAGAAAGCACAGCTATCTATGAAAAATAAGTCTCTTTTATTTCACTTGTTCAGCAAAGAGTGTGTAAGACATCTATTGTGTGTTTTACTAGGTCACTTTTCTTAGCAGCTTTTACTCCAGTAAATTGATAGTTAACTCAAGGCAACAGGCACAGGAACAAGGCAGGAACCTACAACAAATCTCCCTTCGCATCTCTGGTGACACCTCAGCAGCAATGTCTGTGTGTTGAAAGACAGACCTCTAAAAGCATGATTTACTCCCAGGTGACAAATGGGAATGTGCCAAACTTGTTTGCAGTGCTGAGCCCACAGGATGACTTACCACAGAGATTTGGATACATCTCTAACTAAATCCTACTCCAAATATACCATCTTCACCTCATGTTTTCTAGCAAATCACAAGGGGTAAAAGCAGAGCTACATATATGGATGGATGTATATATAGCTTTATATGCACTTATCTGGCTTTTTTTCCCCCCAGTGTTATGGACTTTGCCACCTTCCTCCTGGGAACCACAAATAGCAATGAGTACTGACAAAAGAAAGCTCTTTGTTATCAAAATTTGTCCACAGTGGAAGCCTTGATGGTCTCAGCTATTTCAGTACAGAAATAAGATGCATTTTCTTCCACACCCTTAATAAGAAAACAAAGCAGGTAAACCAAAACAGATACAACAAGCCAGCACATAAAATCTTATTGCAACTTAGCTTGCTTTGCAATAAATAAGATTATATTTGTAGATATCACATATCTGTGTATCCAGATGGGGTTTACACAGGTCCAAAAGAACATTCTGTGACTTACTGAGGAGGGGAAGGGGATACTCAGAGTATCACTGCCTCAACATCACCATGTGTACTGCACAGAGCCACAAGCCCAGCAGTGCTTCCTGCCTTGCTCTCCCTTACAATTTATAAGGTACGGAGGACCTCACTATAAGTTAATAGCAAACTGTGTCTATTAGAATTATATCAATAAACCCTGCCCTCCACAGACCACCTGTGACTGTTCTACATATATAAGGAAAACAGGGCAAGGGTAACAGATTTTTTTTTGTAGGATTATCATCCCAGCTCACCCTACAGGTTTTTCTAGGCTGTGACAAATGACATTTGAAATTAGCCAGTACCCCTCTGTCATAAGACCTTGACTAATTGTCATCCTGCCCCCTTCTTCACCTTTCTTTAGAGGTCATGTGCTTGGGGAGACTGTTCTGATTCCATTCCTTCAGGCAGTAAAGGGCTGTCTCCCAGGAAAAGTGAGGTCAAATATAAGGTTAGGTGCACATAAGGCAGCCAAAGGTAGGGCAGCTCCCAGCACAAGCAGTGCCAGAATGTAATGAAGACAACAACTCTTGGGTTGTCCTTTTTCCTCTTTTTTTGCCCAAATGACCAGGGACAGCCCTACAGCTCAATCTGTAAGCGGCCCAAGTCAACACAAGTCTAAAGCAAAGCCTGAACACAACTCTGTCACTGCACCTCCAAAACACACAAAACAGAATCAACCCTCAATCATAACAAACCATGTTTTGTTCCACAATTCTGTAGGGTGATAAGTGGTCTTACCAGCATGATCCTAGCAATCCTGTACTCCTGTGACACAGTACTCAAGTGCTTGCATCAGCTCCAATGCCATCACACTAATAATACCTCTTTCTTCTCTTGTTGTTTGCCTTTGAGATGCAGGAAGTCTGAACAGGTCTTTTTTCATTTCCTGCAGGAAAAATCCTCCCTTGCTCAGAATTTATTATAAAATCCCTTCACTAATTTCCTAGCCTAAAATCTCCATGCATTTTTTTCTTCTTCTACAGCTTTTCTCTGTCCTTTGCAGAGTTCTGTAATTATGTCTTCTCCAGAGGTCCTTTTACAAACTGCTCTTGATCCAGATGAATATAAAATCCCATGCTACTAAAATTCTACTAGAAGGTAGGGAGGAATGAGTTTTAGTTGCTGTTTATATCCCCTGATTGAAGGAATGCCATTTCTAGAAACAATCACAAATTTCAGAGACATGTCCAGAGATTGTATTTTTTTTCTTTTCCTTGGGAGAATCAGAATGCTACACTTGACCTGTGGGTCCTGTATGTCCAGCCCATAGCCCATTATCATTTAAAACAGAAATGTGTTAGCAAAAAAAACGTGGGCAGGATTTCTGTACATGAAGTGGTAAATGAAAAATGTCCCTCATAACACTATCAATATTTCCACAGTTTCCAAAATTCAGGTCTCCTAACTCTGGTATAAATTAGAGCAGTGTAACTGCAGCTCTAAGAAGGTATCATGGTCCCCAAGGAAAATACCTTTGACAGATTGGTTGGGAGAAATTATTTCCTTTCACTCTTATTTTTGTCACTGTCTGCAAAGGGGAAAATTAAAACGAATAATCCATCTCCAAACATTATTTTCAGGTTCAGCCTGAGACGGGATTTGGAGAAAATGTTGTTCTCCTTAATGAAGCCACACTGGCAGTTGCATACTTAATGCCACTTTCCATTCTAACAGCTAGTGGGCACTGGATTGTTTTTCTTCATCTCTTTACTTTCTGTGTGATTGATTGAGAAACCTCCTGACTGGATGGCATCAATTCACCATAATCTCTGCTGCCTATTAGGCAGTTTAATTCCAGCATCTCATTTTTTACTTTTGAGTCATGAATGTAATCAGTCCAGCCCAGATCCTGGATACTTGAGAGAAACAACTGTCAAAGGCACCAGCCATTTTTCTTCACATTTGATGAGTTACCAGTGGTGGCAGTACATAAAGACTTTCATCTTCTTCTATTCCTAAGTACCTGACAAATGCACAGTGTTTCTAAGGACAGAGCAGAGAGGCTTTGTAGTCGTTAGAGTTTTGTTGTTTCTTTTTTTTTTTTCCAACACACTAATCTTATTAGATCTTTGCTAGTGTTGCCATACATGACTAAACCTTTGTCAGCCTAGCTCCTACAAAGATCTCCTGGGAATGGATCTGGTTTTTATTCATCCCAGGACTGAGATAATTAGATAATCTATCAACTGTGAGGCTAGCTGAGTTGTGATGTTTTCTTGTTATCTTGACCTTAATGTTTTGGATGCTCTACACTATGACAGATGTGCCAACCATAACCATCCCCTCAAGGTTATGGGCAGTTTCGTGCTCCCAAACAACAGAAACATTTACACTCTTCAAATTACCCAGTCCTCTACCATCTATCTGCAGTTCATCTACAGAATCCTGGTTTATACTGCTATTTCACCAGCTGTGTTAAGTAGCAATGCAGTAAGAAAAGAAACGTCTGTCTCAAAATCAGCTTCTCTAGCTCCTTTGATTGATTTTACCCACTTCCCAGATTATCAGAATCAGTATTGAGAAATCAATATTAAGAACTCAGACCTTGAGAAGAAATGTAGGATCTGTAATTGCTCAGTGATGACTACTTGTTATGGAACTCTCTCACACTTATGCTGCCTTTGTATCATGAAAAAGCCCTTTTAACTCCTCAGTGTGTGAACATGAAAGACAATAAAATAGATCTTAAAATGGAAGCAGGCTTCAGAAGACTCAGTATCTTAGCTCAGAGCTAAGAGTGAAGGAGACAGGAGCTCTTCTTCAGCAGTGCATCTCCTGCAGCAATTGTAATTCTCAGTGCAGCTGGAAACCCATGTTTTCATGGCAAGTGACTTTCCTTTCACAATGGAAGAGCTTATATAGCACAAAGATTGGTGCCATGCTGTAGCATTAATGGTTTGCAGGCAGTAGGGGTGTGTAGGTTTTTCTCTGCCCTAATAATAGGAAATGGGCAGGCTGCAAGAACTAATTAAGTTCTGCACAAGGAAAAACATCCAAGGATGTTCTGAAACTAATATGACCACATTGACATCCCTGGGGATTAGGTTGAATGATGAGAAATAGCTCTTAGAAATAAGAATATCCCTGGATGAAGGGATGGCATGTAGCCTCAGCAAGTTTGCTGATGACTCTAAACTGAGGGGAATGGCTGATACACCTGAAGGCTGTGCTGCCATTCAGTGGGACCTTGGTTGGCTGGAAAGTTGGGCAGAGAGAAACAAGTGCAAGGGTAGGGTCCTGCACCTGTGGAGGAGGAATCCCAAGTAATAGCACAGGTTGGGGGCTGACCTTCTGGAGCTGTCAGTGTACCCTTGCAGCCAGGAGGGCCAGTAGTATCCTGGAGGGCACTGGGAAGAGTGTAGCCAGTGGGACAAGGGAGGTGATCCTTTTCCTGTACTTGGCTCTAATGAGGCACATCTGCAGTGCTGTGTCCAGTGCTGGGCTACTCAGTACATGAGAGACAAGGAGCTCCTGGAGAGGGTCCAGCAGAGATCAACAAAGATTATGAGGGGTCTGGAGCATCTCTTATGAGGGGAGGCAGATGGAGCTGGGCCTGGAGAAGACTGAGAGGGGAGCTCTCAGTGCATATAAATGTCCCCAAGGTGGTGCCGAGAGGATGGTGCCAGGCTCTTTTCGGTGGTGCCCAGCGACTGGACGAGGAGCCGTGGCCATAAACTAAAACACGAGAAGTTTCACCTCCGCATGAGGAAGAACTTATTTACACTGAGGGAGGCAGAGCACTGGATCAGGCTGCCCAGGGACATGTTAGGGTCTCTCTCTCTGGAGACACTCAGGATTTACCTGGATACGTTCCTGTGTCACCTGCTCTAGGTGACTCTGCCTTGGCAGCGGGATTGGATAGTTTATCTGCAGAGGTCACTTTCAACCCAACTCTTCTGTGATTCTGTGAAGTTCTGCATACCAATAGATCCCATGGAAATTAATATCAAATGCAAGTGCTCTATTGTGTGGGGAATCGGAGCCTAAGAACCTGGTTCTCAAGTTTGGATTTTGATCAACAGCACAAGTTCAGTTTAAAACAGAATATTTTCTCCTTCAAACTGGGAGAAGACTCAACTTACAAAAGTAGTTGAATTCATCCCTGCTTCTCTCTATTGGCAGAATCTCATCAACAGCATGAGAAGGACATGTTTTATTGCTGATGGAAACCAGACATATAAAAATGTACCAAAATAAGAAAGTGAAATAAAAGCTGCTTTAAGTATGCTTAACAAGCTATTCCATCATGTCGTCTCTCTGAATTTAAGCCTCTCTCATATTTAAACTCATCAGTTTGAACATTCTGTTTATGGAGTTTGCTCAAGGCAGTCTGGTTTTCCCCATGCCCTTACATTTCTGGGAAACTGGCAATGGCTTTGTGAATTACTGCAGTCATGTAAGATATATTGTATATTTTATGAATTGCTTAGTACAGTCTGAGCATACTTAATATGGGTAATAAAAGTATATGCTGTCTTTTTTGTGTACCTTATCAAATAATTCATAAATAAATAAATCATGTAAAAGCAAATACAATTTTTCGAGCTATCATTAAATGCTCTATATTTAAAACAAATGCTGGGAAAAAATATTAAAAGCTTAGCTCTAGAAATTAAAGAGGCACCATGAAAATGAAAATCTCATTTCTCCCTGAAAATCTAGTCTGTTATAGTTACAAGCAACTCCTAAAATTACTATAGGTGAAAGAAGAATGTCCTCTATTTTCTGCAGCTTGTTACATTGTGCATTTGACAGCATATTGTATGTAGTCATTTATTACATCAATTTCTACTCTGCTGAGAATATTCTTATCAATGCCAAGGAAATAATAAAACAAAACAAAAAAGTGTATTTTTTTGAAAAAGAAGTTTGTAAATAATTTCCAAGACTTGCTAGCCGCTGCTAATCAAGAGAAACTATTGGATCTATATTGATTATTCTCCCACAGTCTGGTCTACGTTTTAATAAATGGTGTTATTAAAATCTTATATCAGAAGTTATATTTTCAATACTGTAACATGTCTTTAGTGTTGCTTTGCTACTTGGCAAGCCGAGTGGTACAGGAGGATAAAACCAGGGGAAGATGTAGAAGGTAAGTACTGGCACATCTGTTGTATTTTCCTTTAGCCATCATCTCCGGTCTCTGAAAGTCCTTTGCAGATGGCAAAGGCAGGGACTGGGACAATGAAGAACCACCTGCTGTAGGAGATGATCAGGACCACTGCCTTGTGCCTTCTGCTCTCTTGAAGACTTTGGGATATCATTCATGGTCTTTGATATTCAAGGTAGTGTGTCCCACAGGGCATGTCCTGTCCACCATCCACACAGGGACGTGTCAGACACTGCAGAAGCCCCCAAAATGAGGTACTTCCATTCGGAGCCAGGTTTCAATTCTTGGCACACGCTTGAAATGATAAAACCTTTAAAGCAGCCCATGAGAGCCACTGGTGGGTAGTACATTACCCACAATAGGACACTACATTCTTTTCATTTTTCACAGAAAGGAAAATGAATTTATATTTCCTCCCCTGCTATTTTTCCTCTCCTTCCTTTTAAAGTTTCCTATGACTTTTGTCTTGCACCTTCCATTTGTTCTCATGTATAAATGCTTCTCACAGCTAGGTTGTGATATGAAAGGTGTGTTATCATCCCTAAGGATTCATCTTACATGGGGCTTCCTCTAAATTTCAGCTGTATCTATGATATTGTAGGAGACAGCCACTGTTCTAATTCTGATTTAACAAAAAACCCCCACACCACTCAATAGTGGGCAAATAAACCTTATCAAGAGGACACTATTTCAGTGTGACACTGTAGCTGCAGGAACATATTTCCCAGCTCGCTATTGAAATTCTATAATCTGAATAGGAGAGGTACAAATGAGTTGGAAGGAAAAACAAATCTTTTCAATTGCACTTCATTTTTCACTTCAAAAGTATAATGTTTGACTGTGATCCATGACAGACAGATCATTACCCCAGAGTGTAATATATCTTCAGCTCTCAAGTCAAAGTACTTACAGTGCAGAAGCTCATGTTGTGGCTTAACCCCAGTCAGCAACTCAGCACCACACAGCTTTTTGCTTATTCCCTGTCCCCAGGCAGAATAAAGGGAACAAAACTGGGAGGGTGAAAGCAAGTAAACTCATGGGCTGAGACAAGAAGAATGTATTACCTGAAATAAATAACCCCCAAACAGTGGTCCCTGGCCAACCACCTCCCTAGCTTCTTGCTGAGTGTGCTGTCTTATGGTATTGAATATCCCATGGCTCATTTGGGATCTGCTGTCTCAGCTCTGTCCCCCCCTCAAGTCCTTGTGCACCCTCAACCCCTTCTCTGGGACAGGTATTAGTTAAAGGCTACTTCTTATGAATATTCTCAGTGTGTGAGGCTTTTTCTGTATTATCATGAACCCTAAGCATCAATATCAGTGTGACTAGTAGGATTGTTTTCTGAATTTAAATTATTCAGCTATGATATATATTAAAATAACAGGGTGGTTTTTTTTCCATATGTAGACAATATATTCTCTATAGATGCCAGGCCAAATTCTCATTAGAACAGCAGGAATGGAAACAAAGTTCAAATGGACCAGTGACATCATATATTGGCAGGATTTCTGAATTGACCAGAAAAGCAGCTACTGAGGCTGGCTGGCTGATCATCCCAGTAGCCAAACTCAGCAGCATTTACTGTGCTGAGGAACTGCCTGTGGGCTCAGGGCTTCAATGAAGAGGCATGAGGGGTGTCACTCAGTCAGGGAAGTTCTCAGGAAGGCAGGAGCTGCCCAGGTTTCTTCAACAGTGGGTCAGAAAAAAAGGACAGGACAGAGTTTGGGTAGGGAACAGGCAGATCACAAATTTTCTTTGCAGCGCCCTGTACAAGTCACTGAAAGCAGCAAAGCCCTGGAAAAGACTTTCTAGGCATGAACCTTTCTATCATGCCTGTTCAAAGCCACTCCATTCCCTGGAGAGTCCCCTAACATAAATGCTTTGGCTGACACTCCACAAGAATTCTTCCTCCTTTTTCATCAGTATTTCCTTTAATAAAGTTTCAGTTACTGGTGTATAAATCAAACACATGGGGAATATTAGTCCCATCCTTATAAAGAACAATTTACTGTAATCTGTTTTTCTGAAAGTTTGGTTCATGATGGTTTGTTGCCTGTTCCTGTGCAAATAATACCGTAAATCACCGAACTGAGCAGCAGTTTTCTCAGCACTGTCTTTATATTTTACCTGTGCTGGAGCTTTTTTACTCACAATGTTGTTTTCATCCCTGAGAAGTGAGTCTGCAGAATGAATACTTGAGTCTGCATCCACAGTGAGTTCTTCTAGACCCCTCTTTGCACTTCTTCCTTCTGGAAAAGACAAGTGACTTCCCTTTGTGAGGATAGAAGTGCCCTCCACGTGGACAGAGGTTTTCTAAACACTTATCAATTGTGGTGTAAAAATCTTCACAGCCTTATCCAGCAGCCATCTGCCTCTTCCTTTGCAACACAAAGCCATGGTTCTTTTCACTCACATTGGCAGGATTCTCCTGCATTCGACTCTGACAACCTTTGGAAGTAAGAAAAAACAGCCTGAAGGACCCCTGCAGCATGCCTAGTGCCCTCAGCTCCATGCTCCTCCAGGGACTTCACAAAATAAATGAGATCTATGGGGTCCTGAGTCCAGGAGACATTTGTTTGCTTTAGGCTTGTACAGCTAATGCAGTGAAGAAGGTGGAGGACTACAGTGGAGTAATTTGGTTTTGGAGAGAAAGAGCGAGATCCATTACTCTTTTATTCATTAAAAACCAGACGAATAACATTAAAATACAGCTGACCAGTATTTTAAGGGTCTTTAGCAGGGGTGGCTGCCTTTTTTTTCCTGGAACACTGGTAACATAAACAGCACTATGAGAAAGATATCCTTCAAGAAATATGTATTTGACTAATCTATTGGCTTAAAACAACACATAATTTACAGTTTACCAAATCACCCAGAATCTTCAAACCAAACTATATTACTGCAGAGGAAAACATAATGTTTCCAACCTTTCTTTTTATTTTAAAACTCTATTCCTTCTGGAAAGTACATACTGTATTTCACTGTAACCTCAACTCTATTCACCCCTACACCAAATGCTTGTTTTCCATTTTATCATATAACTCACTCCACAGTGTATTTTAGCTTTCTTGTATAAAGTTATTTCAAGACCCCATGAAAAGCCTGTGCACGCAAAAGCTTCATGATCGTGGTTTGCATTGTGGATGTTATAAACTTTTTAATTGCCTGCTCAAGTCTAATGACAAAAAATAATGGTAGAGGGAAAGGACTGTATAAAATATGTTATCTGGAATTACACTATGTGTCCATCGCACAAACCAAACAGTTTCTGTTTGGTCCATAACCCCACTAAAACACCACCCCACTAAAAATTACTGGAAAAAAATCTTTTCAATATAGCTACTTCCTAAATACCAAACTTTGGTTTAAATACCAAACTAATAAATACCTTCATGTCTCCATCCTCCCTCTCTCTTATTTCCAATATTATATCACATTGACCAGTGGGAAGGAGAAAAATAGCAGAAGAAAAATATTTGGAAGAATAAACAAGGACAAGACACCCAGATAAAGTCACCATAGTATCCTCAAATGTCCATCACTACAACCTCTTACCTGGCAGTAAAGAAATAAAACATCTAACAGTAGGTGGGTGATGCAGTAAACAGCACCAAAACTTGTGGTGAAAACTAAAAGAAATAATTTGATGATGTATTTCTAAAAGTTTGCTAAATAGGAGGAACTGTCAACACCAGTCAGAAGAAAACTAGTAAGCAAGCCAACAGAAAGGAAATGAGGAGTTGGTAACTTAGTGTCATCCCATTGTCACAAATTCTTCTGAGCTTCTGGTGGAAAGCAGGATGTTCCCTGCCTGGCTGTTACCAGACTATAAATAAATTTCAAGTCAATAAAGTGTAGAAATCAGAACCTAGAAAGAATGGCCTATCATCTTTTCTGTAGATAAATTATCATGTCTGATCCTCTTAGCAGACCCTAACAACATCAGTCAGTATCCAAGTTTTGCTGTTCCCTTACTAACTAAACATTTAACAAGCAGGACAGCTGAAAACTGCTCTAAGTAACATTGTCAGTCAACTAAATCAGTGTCACAAATCATTCTGCTTAGTGATCTTCCACTGCCAACAGAAATTTTACATCTGTGATGTGTCAGTGCTCCACGACCTAACAGCACTGTGAGGAACAAATGGCCAGTCAAAGTGAGGTGACCATCCTGCTCTGCTCTGCACAGGGGCAGCCTCACCTCCTGTGAGTCCTGTGTGTAGAGTTGGGTGCCACTGTACAAGAAACATATAAAGCTATCAGAGAGCATCCAAAGGAGTGTCATCAAGATGGTGAAGGATCTACAGGGGAAGCCATAAAAGAAGCAGGTGAGCTCGTTTGGCTTGTTTAGCCAGTAAAAGAGAAGATTACACATCACAGTCTACAACTTCCTCGTGAGGGGAAGAAAAGGGGCAGACACTGACCTTTTCTCTGTGGTGACCTGTAGCAAGGGAATGGCCTGAAATTGTGTCAAGGGAGGTTTAAGCTGGGTGTTAGAAAAAGGTTCTTCACCCAGAGGGTGATTGTGCACTGGAACAGGCACCCCAGGGAAGTGGTCACAGCACCAGCCTGACAGAGTTCAAGAAACATTTAGACAATGCTCCCAGGCATTTGATTTTTGAGGTGGTCCTGGGAAGAGTCAGGAGTTGGACTCAATGATCCTTGCATGACCATTCCAACTCAGTATATCCTATGATCCAGGGATTCTATGGTTCTAAAGAACAAACCACATTCTGAATGTGTTACTCAAATACAAAATTCACCACTGGCTTCTTTTCGGGAACTCTTAATCAAACTAGGTGTAGATGTTGAATTAACTACTTTCTACTGAGTCTTCAACACTGAGCCCTTCCTGAACATATGTGCAATTCTTCTTGATAACTTCAGATCCAGGGTTGTTTGCTATCTGCTGGGCTTAATTTGCAATTATTTTTTGTCACAAGATCCTTTTCAGGCTCGTTGGATCCAGATTCATTCGCAGAGGGACATATTCAACTCACAATTGGGAAAAAAGCCTGCATTTCATCATACCAAACTAGGAACACAACACTTTGCCAGAAGAAAGCAATGCCGTCAGTGACAAGAAACAAGCTGCTGATCACCAACCCTACCACCTGCCCTGGTGGTTTTCACTTTTTACACTGCCACAACCTGCTCCTGGGTTGATCCATGACAGCACACTGTCAAACTTCATGGGCTGTAACATGTTAAACCACGCTACAGTGCTGATACACAAATGCATCAAGTATTGGTTGGCAAGTCTTGCTGAGAAACTGTCAAGGTATTGAGATAGCAGATATCAAACCAAATCCAGTGAGACTTGGAGGCCTGAATAATTGCATGGAATTAGACTTTAGAGCTTTGTCTTATGTGTCTTATTAGACTTTGATTCTGCTTTTGACCTGCCCATCTACACTTCATTTTAGTTCCCTCTTAACACTATTTGCTTTCAGTCCTTCAGATTTATACCTGCCCAACTTGAACCTGGCAAAATTTCCCCTTGCTAGATGAAATATCTGGCAAACAACAGGTTAGAAATGTCTTCAGTTCTCTAATCATTTTTGGTTTTCATTTGAAAACAAGCTCAAATTCATCAGGATCTATCTGGCAGTTATGTGTTCCAGACTGAACACAATGTGCTGGCTGAGGTTATGCTACAGTGATAGAAAGAAGAAATATAACTACACTGCTCTAAAACATACCACCTCTGAACATGAAACTCTGAATAGCTCTGGCCTTTTTTTCCCAGCTTATTATGTTGTGAAATTACCTGCAAACACCTTCCAGCATGATCAGTTTCTTCTACTTCATCTTGCCAATGAGCCAAGCTGTTTCAAACTATCCTTCCTGCGATATACTCTTGCCAGTTTTCAATTTGTGATTAATAATCTGACATTTTTGATCCTGCAGATGTGTAAAGAATCTCAGTATAGATATACTCTCATAAACCTATTTGCTTAAGTGGTGCTATGACAGCTCAAGTTGGCTGAGAATCTATTCTAAAATAAAGCAGTGTGTGCTCCTGATGTCAATCAAGATAAAGATTTCCTTGGGGACAAATAATATTTCATGTGCTTTTCTGAAATGAATACTTCACACCAACAGCAGAAATTCCAAGCAGCAAAGAATTCATAGTGAGATTTCTCCTTAGTCATCATTTCATTCCCTGAGATAAAAAGAAAGTGTGTCTGTTTATGTATTTACGTATATTTCTCTTTATATGTATTTTATAGTAGTCATGCCATTCTGCAAGAAATTAAATTCACAGATCTGAGATCACGTCAGAATTCCACCCTGTACTTTGCAAGCACACATTGCTTATCAGTACATGTCCATGAACAAGCCACTAAGTGTGAGTGATCATTTCTAATCTTTGATATTAACATAATCATATTCCCAGAAAAACAAAACATGTATAGAACTAATTGTGTTATGCTTTAACCCATACCCAGCTCATGTGTTCTCCCATGTGCCTGCATTTCTCCTACTGTGTACTATTTTTATAAATTTGCTTTCCTTTCTATAGGAACAAATATTCCACAGATCTAGAACCACAGAGACCACTTCTATTTTTCCTGTTCAGAACAGAGTTTATGAAACAGACTTGGATGTCATTGCATTTATCTTTCCTACAGTCAGCCTTGAGCAGCTGCAGTTTTTCCCATGCCTGAGGCTTTGCCAATGAATAAGGCATCCCTTCTTTCAAGGCACTTGCAAAAATTACGTATGCAATCAGAACAACACATGCATTTGGGGAAACTGAAAGAAAGACATGCCCAAGATGATAAAAACTACTAGCAGAACAGTAGCAAAAAAGGATCTCTTCTTCTTGAAAGATGCTTGGTTTCTCAAGTACTCCATACTGGTAGGGAAACATCCTTAAGTGCTTAGATCTAAGTGTGGGTTGCACTTCAACAGAGAGAGCTCAGCTTTTGCTGAAAAACCAGTATGACTTACAAAATACCACCCCAGACTCCTTTACAGCCATTTGGCATTTTCTTCAGCATCTGCCTTGAGCTAGAGCAAAAAAAATCACTTTTCTGCATCCCAGTTTTCCTTCTGTAAAAACTGGGGCAATGGTCCACAAACTATCCACAAGAAGCACGTTTTGGCACTGTAGTTCCCAATGCCCTGTTTCCCATTGATCTGACAGTACTGTGGGATTCTAAGATGCTGTAAATGTAGCCCTAAAGCTCTGTCAAACTACCTTAATGAGTAACAGACCAGCCAAGATTCTCTTCCTACAGGGCACTAAGTGTTCCTGGGGGTAGGGCAGGAAAGAAGAGCAGTTGTATAGTCATTAAAGTCTAATTGCTATAAAAGTACTCTTTCTTTAAAGTTGGCACATTAAAACCAGCCCTCTTCTTCCTTTCTTTATTTAATGTCAGTAGTAAGACTGCATACTTTCACCCTAAGTGGAATAGTTTCAGCCCAAGCAAAAGTAAAAATCAATTAATGACAACTAATTAGCATTCTGTACAGTCCATAGCACAGAACTCATTCCTCTTGCAATATATCTTACAGCAGCTTAGGAAGAAATATAGGACATAAGACTAGCATCTGGGAAATGTCAGTGAGTAATTTTAAGAAACTCTGAAATTTATTCAGTGATAATTCATGTAAGGACATATCTAGCTATCTTTTATTGTTCTGATTCACTTTACTGACTCTTAGAAGTACCTTAATCCTGCAGACAGAACAGCTGAGTTTGATGAGATGTTAATTAGTTTGTATAAAAGTGCTACAATCCAAGCCTTACTCTCATGTCAGTAGGGTACACTTTAGTGTATATTATTTTGTTCTTTTCAGAAGCCTTATCCATTATGAAATCAATTCCATTTCCACAGTGTCTGGCATATTGCATTTTCGAAAAAATGATGTATAAATACTGTTTAAAGAATCCTAGTTCAAGAAGCTAAATTCTGAACAATTTTTAACTTAAAAGAATAATCCATAAACTCAAATTTCCAAAGTAGTCAGAGTAAAGATTAATGAAACATTAAAAATACTCAAAACATCTTGCATTTTGAAGCTATGACCATTTGATTCTGAGACAAACACCCCACAATCGATACAAATTTCATGAATATATTAAACAACTGTTCCAGTCCAATTTAATAAGCTCCCAAAACATTTTATTACGTAAATTGAAGGCATTTCAGCAATAACTCCACAAGTATTTATCATATTTATTAGATATTAATTCAAAGTTTAGAGAGTATGTTTTTAATATGTGGACAATTCATGTTTTTATAAACGCAAACTACTATTCTTCATTGCTCTGACTGAATAGGGCTCTGAGCAAGCTGATCTAATTGTAGATGAACCCACTCATGACAAAGGGGTTGGACTAGATGATCTTTAAGGCCACTTCCAAACCAAACTCTTCTGATTCTATGATTTCAAAACCAGCTTATATGGCAAAGCCATGCTGCATACAGCCCTCTGCTTATTAAGAGTATCTTACCATTCTTCTGCAACATGAGGCTGGTGCAGAAGATCCCTGCAGGACCATCCCACACCGCAGGAAGGAGGTACTTGCTGGAGTCAACCTGACCCCACTTCTCTACCCCAGAGCTACATTATCCTTCAAGGCAGAGGCAGAAAGTTACCATCATCATCATCACCATCATCATCATCATCATCATCATCGTTGCTCCACTGTGCTCTGCCTCTCCCAGTCATCTCCCTTTGGTTCTGCCCTGTGGTTGTGACCTTTTAGCTTTCACACCTGGCAACTTGTCCATGTGTCTCATGGCCCAAGAAAGCCCTGTTGTCTCTTGGTGAATGAATGAGATGACATATTGCAATTGCACACAGATGCATTTCTGGATTTTTATTCCATCTGTAAATTGTCTCAGACCATACAAGCAAAATTTGACACTACTGGGGCAGGAGAACTGATATCTCCCCTAGTCACGCTGACTGATATTGGCCACTGTCTGTCATGTCCTGCAGTTGATTTCTGCCCTAAAATCTAATCTAACATAATCAATAAGAATTCTCTATGACTCCATTTCTTGCAGAAACTCTATGTTCCATCTACCCTCAGTCTGGCAGCAGACTGCATCCCAGTAAGATTAAGAATCTGGACAAGCTCTCAGATATCTGTGGATCTTTATAAACCTGAGAGAAAAGTTGACACAGGCAAGAAATTTTGTCTCTGAGATCTTGCCATGCTCACTGTTATCATAAACTGTTCAATGTATCCTGACAATCAACTTAATATGGTTTATCTGATGCTTCTTCCATGTTTAGTAATAATATAAAGAATGTGACTGCTATAGCAGAAAGGTAATGCTATAGCTCTCTACCTATTTTTCTTCCTGTATGTTATTTTGCTTTAAGGGTGAGAGTATCACAGTGAACTAATGATAGGTCTGTTTATCCCATAAGAGATTCATGCCTGATTACACTGAAGTATCAGACTTCTCCAGATCAGATTTTCTGACTTCAAAATATCAAATAAAAACCTCTAATGTTAGATGAAAACGTAGTTCTAATAAACCTGAAAACTTCTGTCACTGCACAGGGCAGTGATGGCACTTTGTTTAAAACATGGTAATATTTTTTAGAAGAAATAATTGTTTAGCAGTCTTTAACAGAACACAGACACTAATTTCCTTAGAAGTTTTTTAATCTTAGCCTGATGCTTTTAAAATATATGTATCTTTTATACATTATATGACTTTTATGTATAAGGTTGCAAATTGCCTGTCAAGCAATCCTATTGTGTACAGATTTATGTAACTCATTTTTATGATATATATATTAAGATTTGCTTGACTTTTGTATGGTGTTATTTTGCTTTATAGTAATAAAAACATAGATCTTGAATTACTTTTAGTAAATTTCTGTCATACAAAAATATAGGAGCCCAAGGTTTGTGTTGATCAGGCGTTTCCTTCTACATGTATTTCTCTGTTGGTTTTTAAAAATATTATTTTCAGGGCTGCACTTTTTCACTGAAATCAGGTGCTACTGCAGTTATTCAGCCACAAAGCTAAAGATTTTCTTCCTCTGTAAAAACAAACTTTAGGACATGTGTCCAGATGATCTGACCCTTTAACTTTTGGAACAGTATTTTTTCTGACATCACTTACATTTAGCATGCTGTAGAAAGATATACATGGTGAAAGCACCAAATGTGCCTGGCAGTGAGATTCGTAATAATGAGAGCAGAGACATTTGTGACCCTACAGCGGAGGGGCACGACATGTTATCTGCACCACCAAACCAATCCACCTGCAAGGGAAGGACTGAGAGCCACAGATCCAGCTCTCATGCTTCCTGTCCCATTTTATTTTCCCTTGACTTGGAGATTCTATGATTCTGCTGAGGAGCCATCTCAGAATACAAGTTTTTAATCCAGGTTTGTGCTTACCCAAGAGCTGAGAAGGAACTCCAAACTTTTCTTCTCTCCCACAATGCAAGTCAGTGAGAGCTTAGCCCTAAAAGGATGTCTTCTACAGCAGAGCACTGCAGAAGTAACACAGAACAGCTTTAAATAAGCTATCTTAGGCACCTGCAGCAGATTATTTCTACACAAAGTGCCTCCCAGTGTGAATTAACCCATGCTTTGGATTGCTGCCAGCCCCAGAATCTCTAATTTAAAGCAAATCTGAATGTTTCTCTACTTCACAGTAATTTCTTTCACATCTGTGAGATGAAAATCCTTTAAGCAATAGGTATATCAAGGATCAAGAACTTTCACACCCTAAATGACACTGCACACACTAAGTCATCTCTCACTGAAGAGAATTTATATGACTGTACAACAGAGGCCATCATTCTTACCTGTATTAGTGTGCAGAAGAAAACTAGCAAAGATTCAAAAAACAATATTTTTGCTGTCTTATTTTGATAAATTCAAAACCCAATGTTTTAAATTGCTGCTGGAAAGCAAAAAGCTCCATATCATTATCAACAGCTCATTGAGAACCACCATGACTGCAGCCTCCACTTTACACAGTGAAGACAACTCTTATCAGTACTGAAGTTTCCTTTTTCTCACACTCCTATTCAGAATAAGAGTTTCCTGCACTGTCATTTTGCAAGCCTTTGTACAGTTCCTCAGGCAGTAATCCTGGAGGGAGGTGGGGAAGCAAGGAGCTGAAAACATGGCACACAGAACTGAAAAGACCATCAAATTCATTTTTTTGCAATCACAGCCAGCCATGGTATGCAAATGCCTCACATGACAGGGTCTTTCTGCAGCAATGTTCAGACAATGTATCTTGGCTAGTGGAAGGCCAAAATCTTGGATGACCTTTGGCAGCCGAGGTGCAGCACCCTGTGTTTTTCACATGTACAGGGTGAGTACAGGGTATAAAGAAGTGTGTAGTAAAAAAATTAATTTTCTTACTTGGGTTAGACACAACTGATGACAATGTTCGGCACAAAGCCACAACAACTACTGGATTTACAGCTCAAATTTGAATTAAAGAAAGTCAGACGATCTCTTCCTCAACAAATAACTGTAAATAATTTCAAGAAGATAATTATCTATTCTGTGGTGAGCCTACATATTCTGGGAATGGTATTGGTCAAAAAAGTCTCATATGTCAGGCTCTGAACCAGGTTTGGGACATTAGGTGCCTCTTCAAAATTTATGTGCAGACCATGGCAAGGTTCCTCAGCACCACTGATGTCCTCCCAGATCTATATATTTCTGCCACACAGCTGGAACACTAAGAGGTTATCACCAAGAAGGCTGGGATGAACTCTGGTATTTACATTTCACAGTTTTATTATTCCTACGTAGAATAACTCCTGATGAACTGCAAATCCTCCTGGCACAATTCTGTCTAAAATATGTAGGTGTAAATTACAGTTTTTGGTCTTGCATGGTCCTGAGAGCACTCTGATGCCTTCAAGCTTAACATTACATTTATGGTTCTCTCATCCAGAGTCCTGGCTGAACTTCATGGTGTTTATGCACCTCATCTGCCCATGTGATAGATGAGCCTAATCCATCCAGCTCCAGGAAAGATCTTGGGCCATCCTTTCTGCCTGATGTCAGCATTATATCATGGAGTAGGTGAAAAACTAAATGTAAACAGCCACTGACCATCTCCAGGATACCTATAGCCTTCCACTTTTTTCCAGGTGAATAGATTACTGACTTGGCCCTGACCAGCTTCAAGGGCTGTCTGGTAGCCAGGCTGCATTAAAATGGCCAGCCTGGATGCTGTTCCTACCCAACAGATCAAATGTCACTGAGAGGTTCCTGCTCAGGAGAGGTTGGTGAATTATCACAGGCTCAGGGAAGCACACAATGCACTTCACTCTACCTCCAACAAGCTCCTCCAACAAACGCTGACCAGTGAATTCCCTAACTATTTCACAGTTCAGTGACTGGGAGCAGCCATCTGCTGCAGAGAGTTCCTGAAGTGGCTAGGAGTTCTAAAGATGGGCAAAAATAAACATTGGATGCTTGCCCAAACCCTCATAATGCTTTGGGCAATCCCTGCTTAGCTGATACATGCTTGGCTTAGTTGCCTAAGCCTTTTCCATTAATCCCTTTCACCGTTTGGAGAATCTCTGCTACATCAGCACAAAAACTTACCTCAGTCACTAAAAACATGCCAGTTCCTCAGGCAAATGCCTTTGAGACCAAATCTGTCTGCTCCCTATTGCACCCCCATGGGCACTTAGGTCTTTTCTTAGGTGTGATGTTCAGTGTTGTTTGTAGTGCTCTAGGTGCAGTCTAACTACTTTATCTACAATAATACTATCTTTTCTGATTTATATTGTACTCCTGGCAGTTCTGGTTGCCTTCTCCAATAGAGAAGCACAGTGGGTTGAAGGCCATGGGGAGTATCTCCGTAATAACTCCCCAGGTTTATTACAAACTCCTAGTAACATGCTGCAGTGACATTCTTTTTGTTACCTCATTGGATTCTCTGCTATTTTACATTGTCTCTTGGAAAAAGGCATTTAAATGATTTAAGTCCTCTGTGTCGAGCTTCATTGTTCTTCGTTATTTGCTGTATTTCCTGCATTAGTATCATATCCACACCTGAAAATTCAATTCTCAATAGTATTAGGTAAACCATTAAAAATAACAGAAAGCTGAGGAGGATGCATTGATTCTAGTGATCCTTTATGCTTTCCATTTGCAGTAAATCTGTCCCATCCTTTCCTACAGAGGACTTTTATTTTGTTGAGCAAATGTTCTTCTGAGGTTTAGGCATTACAAGA
Organism: Dicaeum eximium; assembly: GCA_013396995.1. Classification (NCBI taxonomy): domain Eukaryota; kingdom Metazoa; phylum Chordata; class Aves; order Passeriformes; family Dicaeidae; genus Dicaeum; species Dicaeum eximium. The sequence continues at coordinate 308,192 of VWZP01004820.1, read as the reverse complement.
ATTTCTTCTGTTCTTGCCTGTAGCAATATTTTTTTCTCCATGGCAGAAATTTTTATTCTACAGCAAGACAGAGGCAGTGATTTAAGCAGTGTTCCTCGAAATATGTATTTGGAACATGCAATAGCCACTCAGTGATACTGGAACAGTGGGGTTTTTAATCCATCTATTTTAAAAAAATATTTAAGAGACTTGCTATAGTAGCAGAATATTTTGCATAACACTATGATTTATTTAAAATAATATATCCCCATAAGTTGCTCCAGAATACTAGCCAGAGCTAAAAAATATTTCAAAAATTAAACCTCCAACTTAAAAGCAAAATGTAATAAAAATTTTGTCAAGCAAGTTAGTGAAGCAGGGATGTGTTTGCAGACAGAATGATTCTCATGCAGGGTAGTTTTCTCAACTAATGCCACTAGCCATGACCAATACCCTAGAAAACTTAGGAGAGCTAAGCTGAAAGGAAGATACAAGATGTCAATGAAAGACCAACTTTTTCTGAAAACTAAAATGCTTTTTAAATGTATCTTAACAGAAATATGAGCCAATAAATTGTCCATCAAGATATTAACTTTTTAAAGTATTGCTGAAACTCTGAATCTGATCTCCCCAAGTACAACAGTAAAACATGGAGTTGTTAACATATACTTTGCTGTAGCCTGTTCCTTCCTGCCTTTATGCATTTGTGGGAGTGAGATTGTAACTCAGTATATTAGGGACCAAATGAACAGGATCCCGTTTCCGTGTGGATGTGTCTGTCCATCCTCCCTACGTGCAGTACCAGTAACAAGCCAGCTTCCTCTCCAGGACATGCCACTTGTTTGCTGCCAATGTCAAAGACGTTTGCCTTGATGTTCAGAGCAACTGAAAATCAAGCTGAATTACATTAAAACTGAAATTAATATCTTAGAATCACTACAGTATTTGCACTGTGCAGGAGATGATTCAGATCTGTGTACCCAATATGAATTATGCAAGTACTAGCCAGACCAGACCCATGATAAGCTTTCAGGGAGAAAGGAATAAACCTGGTGTGCCTTTTTAGCAATGGTTACAGAACATGAACCTTCCGGAGAGGTGTTTTCACAAATGTAACTTCAAGCAGAAAAAGGCCAATGCTCTCTTCCCATTCCACAACCAAAAGGAAATTTATTAAATCCAAACCAAAATTTTATTCCAAGTAGGTTTTTTAATTGAGAAAATAGGTAATAGGCTTTCATTAATGCTGTATTATTCTTTAAAATATCTCAGACAAGTAGAGACTAAATTACCAGACCACATGTTCAACATGGCAGGGATTGAATCTTGACTTATTGAGGACAATGACAAAGCCCTAACCAGAAGCCAAATTTTCTTCTGTTATTCAAGTAATTTCAATTTATTCCCTCTAGATATGTAACTGGATCATATTATTGCTCAAGTAAACAGATAAAACTGTTACCTCGCTCACAAAACCCTTCTATTACAATGTCATTCCCATGAATGCAACACAGAATGAACAGAAAGATCTGCCACTTTATCTTCAAATTTCACAAAAAACATATTCCTGTTTCATACATTAAATATTCACAACTGCACACAAAAAATGTTCTTAATCCTGAATCAAATTCTATTGACACTTATGGAATGAAATACATCACAATTTATGATTTAGGTACAAAGTATTTTATTTGAATGTGCAGCAAGGCCTCAATTCTGAGTCAGTTTCAAACAGTAGCATTTTAATTTATATTGAAGCATGGAAAAAAATTTAAAATAATTTTAAGTAGAAGTCAAACACTGAGAAAAATAGGCCATTGAAAATAAGAGGCCATGGCACATCAGCCCAAAACAAGCAGCATGTAAAGAAAAGCTGCTAGATTGTGATGATCTCTAATTAACCTGGAAAATTTACTTTATTTCTTCTCAAACAAACAAACAAACAAACAAAACCCAAACAAAAACCAAAAACAAAATCCCACACCTAAATAGGAGTCTGAAGTTTTATTGTCTAGTGTATTCAAAGAGGAAAAGTGGAAAAATTATCAAAATATAGCACCTATCTTTTATTTTAAGGGTTGCCACATTCAATTAACCTCAACATGTCTAACTCAGACTCCCCCCCGGTGTGAGAGCAGCTGTTTTGGAGTGGTCACCTTGGACATTGTTAGATTTCTGGAAGTGTCTTTAGAAGCAGAGGTCCCTGTGACTTTGAACGAAGGCATGAACTGACTTCTGTAGTTCTCCTACAAACCTGTAGGATTGCAAATTATCATGGGCAAAATATCTGGGACTTTTCCTTTCCTTGCTTTTAAAGTCAGTCTTTACAGACAGCTGTGTTGTTTGCTCTGAATTAAATTCTGATTAAAGAGATCAAGTCTGACACTAAAGTTTCAATTCCAATGGCTAAAGATTCAAAATTAATCAGGAATCTAAGTCAGGATTTCCTCAAACAAGGTCAAGCTGCTGTTCTCTGCTTTGTTCTAAATGTTGCAATGCACCACTGTGATATTCAGGCCTCAGTTTCATTCAGTACCAGCTCTATACCCTCCCATCTGTCTCCAGAACTGCCACACAAACTAGTCAGTAAGGAAATACAGAGTAATGCCTTTCAGATGATTTTAAAGCCTGGTAAATCAGGATCTGTTTATTCTGAGGGCCGTGATACAATGATCACCCTACTATCTCTGCTATTATAGGCTTTGCTGGCTGGGAAATGATCCTGGAAAAAAGACTAACCTGCTGTTTCATGTCTGCTATTCCTTCTTCCCTTTTGTGGAACTTGCTCATTCAGTCTATTCTGAAAAATGAATGCTATTAAGAATGAAAGGGAGACAGGTAGTACTATTAAAGACCAGGCAAATACTATATACAATGTCTGGAGAAAAACCAACATAGAGAGTTGTCAGTTATAAACACTAGGGAAAGGATTCAGCATAGGCATAAAATTGGTGGAAAAGTATATCCTGCCAAACTGACAGGAAAAGTAAGTTACAGTATGATATTAATTTGCAGAAGTACAGAAGTAAAAATGCTGTTTTCTGCTTTTCCTCTTTCAAAATCATCTTTCTTTTCATATTTATTCACACTCCTGCAGAGACACCTATGCTCTTAGGGGCTGATTTTGATAACACCTATTTAGCTCACAAGAGTTTTCCCTCTCAGTACCAATTTGACCCAGAGTCGAGATTTTAAGCCAAAAGCAACAGAATCTACTAGGAGGTCTCTGTTAGGATTAATAAAAAACTGCATTTCACAACCTGACTGGATCATGGGAAGCAGCCAGCAAACTGCCTTCACTTTCCTGAGAGGTAGGTCTGTCACCTCTGATGACCAACACACATAGAAAACAAGAGACTATGGCAGCAGAGGACAAGGTTTTCAGTTTTGCAATAAAAAATCAAAACAAAATTAGTTGGCTTTTTTTCTTTCTTTTCCTTCTCTAATCTTTTCAGAAGACAGGAATACCAACATTTCCTTTTAAAGCCTTGAGAAATATCTTTCCTGAAAATGCAGAGTGGATTGACTTCAGCAAAGCAGTGGTGTTAGAAGGACCAAGTGCCATTGGTTGGTTTCACTATTTCTAACCACTGATTCCGCTTGAGGGGCCCCATGTGGACAGACTCACCCAACAGACACAACTCAGAAGCCCTGGCCAAAGCTGCCATCTAAGTAATAAATGGCCTGCCCATGCTTGCAACTGGCTGCTGCAAACTTTCAGGAAAACTAGAAATCTAAATTTGGCTTTGCCACCATTTCAAACACTTTAGCCTCTATGATCCACATATGGACATCCTAAGTGACACATAGAGACAATGAGAGGAAGTCAGTACTCATGAAGATCTGTAGAAGAAAATTCAATCCATCCAAGCTAAGTATCTAACTCCCTTCACTGACTTTGAGGCAAAAAGAGTTTTCAAGGTGACAAATGTCTTTTTTGGTATTCAGGTGTTCCACCCTTTCTAAAAATTAACTTTTAGCAGTACAGGACCATATATTTGCAGAAAATGATGGTGGCCAAACCTCTTTGGTTTTGCCTAATAAAAAAGCAACCTAATAGAGTACTTACAAAGAAGGAAAACAAGCAGGATCTAGGCTAGGAGATTTTGAACACCTCTCTCCAGTGAGTGCTCCAAAGCATGTGCAATGAGGAACTCCTGCCTCATTTGATGAACTAATCTATCATGCAGCCAAGACAGGTGTTGGTAACAGAAAAAAAATAAAAAAAAAGTGATAAACTTCTTACATGACAGCTGGCAGAGAGGAATAAAACTGGGCTCTTGGCCCTGAGATGTACCTGCAGTTCACATGAGAACTGGATTTTGTTGTCTGTTAGCAGCATCCTGGGCTGCATTAGACAGAGCATCTCAAACAGGTTGAGGGAGGTGATCCTTTCCATCTGCTTAACCATGGAAAGACATTTCTGGAGCTCTGTGTTCAGTGCTGGGCTATGCCCAACATAAAAGACATGAGCATACTGGAGTGAGTCCAGCAAAGGGCCCCAAAGGTAACTAGGGGCTGGAACATCCATCATACAAGGAGAGGCTGAGAGAACTAGGACTGCTCAGGCTGGAGAAGAGAAGGCTTTGGGGGATTTAACCAATGTGTATAAATACCTGATCAGGTGAGCAAAGAGGACAGGGCAGATCCATGAGTGATGACTATTTCCTGCATGATCTCTCTCTTTCTCTGTCTTCCACCTTTTTTTTCAATTTCTATCTCTCTACCTCACATGCATTAATAAATAAAATCCATATTGTTGGCATTAGCATATGGTCATGTTTGTATATTAATCTGGGCAGCGGTGCTTCTTGCCAAACAGATTGTAACAACATCCCTGAAGGTATTTAAAAGACATGTAGATGTGGTGCTTAAGGTCTGGTTTAATGGTGGACTTGGTAGTGTTAGATCAACAGCTGGGCTCAATGATCATAAAGGTCCTTTCCAGCTAGATCAATTTTATGTTTCTTCTCAGCCACGCCCAGTGACAAGAACAACAAACGTGCATAAAATGCAATACAACAAATTTCCATTTAAGCATAGCAAAAAAACCCTTTTCATGGTGATGGTGGTCAGCCACTGAAATAAATTCCCCAGAGGGGCTGTGCTGTCTCCATTCGTGGAGATATTCAAAACCTGACTCGATATAGCCCTGAGCAACCTGCTTTAGGTGACCCTGCTTTGAGCAAGGGATTGGCCTAGATGATTCCTGGGGGTGCCTTCCCAACTCGCTCTGTGATTCTGTGAAAATTAAAGGCAGCTATGGAATCAGGGACCATAACCTGGACTTTGGTGGGGGATGATTAAAGTTAGACAACTTCCAATGCAAGGAATTCAGCAGCTGGATGGTTAACCAGTTCTGGGGACTGAGTGAGTTGGATTGCTGTACAAGAATAAAGGTAGGTTCTACCATGATGTGCTGAGTAGCAGTTGTAGGGCTGAGAAAATGCTTCAGAAATATTTGCCCACTGACTGTACAAGAAGCCACAGACCCACAATGTTCCTGAACATCACACAGCCTCCAGCAGGCTGTGAGCACCCTTCCACACACCCTGCATAAGATGCAGATAAAATATGGCTTTGCTATATTTCCATAATACATACTTAACAGCTGTCACTGTTATTTTGCCTAAATTATGTGAAGATCTCAGCCCCTGGCTCTTTATACAAATTTTATTCTTCAGGGCAAGAATAGCCAGCCATGTCTTTCTGACTGATATAGCAGCTATGATAGCAGGTGCAATCTTTGGCATAAAAGCAGCAGGGGTAGAGTGAAGAGAGATTATTATTATTATGACACATAGAATTAATGAGACCTTTTCTGGAAACCTTTGCTAAGCCTTATACTTTGTAAAGAGAGGCAGAAAAACTTGAAAGAGTAAGGAAAAAAAAAAAGAAGGCTTAAGGTCTGGTTTAGCTACACGAAATTTTAAAAAGCCACATTAAAGTATAAAAAAGTAAAGGTACTTAATTTATTTAATTTCTCATAATACAGACTACACCATTATTTGATCACAACCTTCACATAATACACAGGCAAATACTTCAAAGAGCAGAGGAATACTATTAGTAGATATAGGTATATAATAATCTGTTTTCTGAAATTTTAAACAAGACAAAATGGGGGTAAGAAATAAAGTGTCAATCTTCAAATGACAGAAGTACGCAGTGAAACAATTTATTGACTGACACAATGGATTTTCTATCACCTGAATTTAGCACATCAGCACTTGATGATAATAGTATTACCAAATATATCCAACAAAGGGGATTGCTAAAAGAAGGATGTGAGTTGGCAAACCTCACAGATACCTGTTTTAACACCTGATTGATACATCTGATTCCGAATTGGAGAAGCTGATTTTTTGAGTGGTGTTAATTATCTTATCAATTAATGGGCTATTAATAGGACTTCCATGATTGGTTTATACACAAGATTTTTCACAGAAGCAATAGCTGTTCTGCAAACTAATAAATCTCTTTCTATGTTAATGTGTATCATAATGAACGTTCTTTTATTTTTTCAATCTATTTTTTGTTGGTTTTTCCCCTTCTCTTGATATCACATTGCTGCTAAGGAAAAGAGATAAAGTTAATATTTAAGTCTAAAATGTCTCAAAATGCCGATCATTAATCCTGAATACTAATAAGACAAACACAAGATGACCTTGTACCCTATAAATAAGACATTCAAGCTAATAAAAAGTGAGAGAGTAATGCATGGGTGCCAGCTGGCTGTGAGCTGTCAAATGCAGTTGGAATATGTGGGATGAAGGCTATGCAAAGAGCAAGGTGTGTGCAAGAGGACTGTAGTGCTCAAGACACCATAAAAAATCATGACAAATCTTGTTTCTGTCCCTGCTTCCAGCAGACAATACCTGCTTGGTAATCTGCCATCTTTGAAAGGTTAGGGAGGTGAGGGGCTCTGCCTGAAAATTGGGGAAAGGATAATATTGCATCCACTTTCAATAAAAGGCCAAGATAAATATCTAGAGAATTAAGTATTAGACAGTGTCACTTCAGTCCCTGGGAAAATCATGGAGTAAGTGCTCTTGGAGCACATTTCTGCACACATGGAGGATCATGTGGTTCGGAATATTCAGCATGTGTTTACAAAGGCTAAATCAATGCTGACCAATTTAACTGCTTTCTAAAATAAAATTACTAGATTTCTAAATGAAGGAAGAGCAGTAATTAATCTCATTTTCCGTACGACTTTCAATGTATTTTCTGAAATATACAGGTATTTGTATTTTACTTCCAGGTTGAGATGTCATGGCTTGGATAGGTGGATCAAACAGAGCTATAACACTCCAGTTACATGATCACACTCAGGGGTCAGTCCTGAAACAGGGTTAGCAATCCTGCAACAGATTTAGCAATCTTCATCAATGACCTGGAGCAGGTGACAGAGTGTACTCTTGTCAAATTTGGAGATTATGCTAAACTGGGTGACAGTAGATTTAAGTAGAAACAGAAGAATTTGAGACTGGACATAAGGAGAAACATTTTCGTCATGGGGACAGTCAGGTGGTGTCATAGATTATCCAGGGGCGATGTTCAGCCTTCATCCTTGGAGATTTTCAAGACTTAGAAGTAAAAACACTGTGGCAAGCTCATCAGACCTCCTGGTTCTAAGAGTATGTTCACATGCGATAGCTTAGAAATACAATTCATTTCCCACAGAATCACAGAGGAAGTTTACAGCAGGAGATCATGAAAGGTGAGCTTGGGCAGTTGGGGAATAAAATTATACTGGGAATAATGGAGGCATATTAGAAGGTATTACTCATTGCTCATGATCAATCAGATAGGAGTTGCTTACAACAGACATGAAGGAATTAAAGAGAATTGTGGTATGAGTAGTCTTGGGAAATTAGCATCCTGTATGGCTGGCATGGTGAAAAACTTAATTTTGTCTGAATCAGAGGAAGTTAATAAAGCCGTGCGAGATGTGCTCACTATATTAAACACATTTGGTAGCTGATCCTTTCCGAGTAAACAGAATCACTGCAAAACCACCAAGATATCTATAAACATTTCCATTCCCTCTCTCCAACAACAGCATTTCTACAGTGCCACCATTCCTTCTTGTTGCATTTTCAAGCTCAGCAAGAAGTAGGTTTATGAGCATTTCTACACAGGTACGGTCAAGTGGAATTAACTTTATTAAAGGTAGATGCCTATAAAGACAATGCCTCTTTTTGAAATGCTCATCCCAGCCACTTTCAGGTCTGATTTTCAACATCTCACTTAAGATAAGATTAGCTGCACCCTAAATGTGCCTACATCCCTCCAGGCGAATTGCATGATTTCATACATCCACATGAGTCTTTTCAGGTGGTTTTCCTACCAGCTGGAAAGTTTTGTGAAGGTTGTATGGTCAGATGGAGGTGGGAGAAACTGAAATAGTGAGACCATACCAAAGACAGGTGGGGTTATATGTAGCCAAAGGAAAGATTGTTGAGTCTTGACAGTGAGGTGTAGATACCTACACACATGCAAGCACCAAGTCATAGAGCTTATGTTGGAAGGCTGAGCACTTCAGCTTGGCTCAGCACCAATCAAGTGCATTCACATCTGATCCAAATAAGTATCTCCAGATGGGATTCAGGCAATACTGCATTATGCAGATCTCTGTTTCTACCCTCTACCCCCTGCTAAAACAAATATCTATGAGGAGGTGTCTGCCCCAACACCTTGCGTGAAAGCATTTACCAGGAAACAGTGGATTTTCAGAGTTAAAGCACATATTTCAAGCTTCAGGCACTTCTACACCAAAAGCACAACAGATTGTTTGCCAGAGAATAATTTCAACAAAAGTGGATGTGTCATCATGACCCCCTGAACCTGGCCCTGCCAGTGAGATGTAAATTCCCAATTCACACTAAATTATACATGCTTCCTACTCTACTTGCATGCTGGTCAGCCCCCAGAGCCCACACCATACTCAGACCTCTGGGTTTAGCACACCCAGGCCCTTCCCTATCCAGATGAGGATGTGGCAGAAATATGCTCTGACTCCTTTCTCCCACAGACCCTATTTTCCTTCCCAACAGAAAAAGCACTGTGGGGAGATGTGACTTTTGCTCAAGTCCCATCTTGGCACAGGAGCTGAATATGGTGAATGGGGAATATGTGCTGCTCTAGCTCCACCTGGGAGCTGGAGAGTCTCCCAGTGTCTCTGGTGCAGCACATGCAGGGCAACTTGGTACAGGCAGCTTGGCATGGAGCTCACATGTAATTAAAAGCTAAATGCCAATTCTTGTTCATTCTAGCGAGGAAAAGGACAAACACAGAACTGTGATATTTTTGAAGCAAGAATATAAGAAGAAAATTATTAAGTGCATTAACACACTACTGGAAATCCTTGACTTGCTGATTCTTGGAGTTTCTTTTCAAGTTCTCCTTGCATCATACAAATGCAGGAATAATTCCCACATAGAAGTAGATATGAAGTCGCCAACAGGGTTCACTAACTTGGCTCCATTGTTTATTGGTTCTGCTGCTAAATTAAAATCTTATATTTTTTCAAACATGGAAGTATTGAAATAATTCACAGGTTCAGCCTTTACCACAGAACACAAAATTTAGGAAGTATGTATCTTAAAAATATACTTCACATCCATATTTTTTTGGATAATTATGGTCTTGATGTACACAAATTGCAACTCTGCTACCCAACAAACAGAAAACAGATTATCTCTACTCCCATGGTTCATTCCTTTCTGTCATTTGCCACACCATGGTTTTATACTGAAAAAATTTATCAGGTTTTAGCTGAAAATAAGAATTTAAGAATCAAGACTGACTATTACAGAGAAGGTTCTATTTTGAAAATATTCTGTAAAACAAAACCAAAGCCTTTTATGAAACCATGAGATGTATCACATTAGCATGATTTCTGTAGTCACTTCTTATACTTTCCTAGAACACAGATACAATCTGAGAATTTATTAATACCTTGAAATCAGAGACGAAAAGAAACAGAAATAGTAGAAGTAATTACTACTGGAGGTTTCATAAAATGTGGTTCAGAAAATGTTTAGAATCCACAGAAAACCCTACAATTAAGGAACAAACTGAGTGTCACTGAATTCAATCTTGCTCATATCAAAACAGATAAAAAGGTGTCATGCATTTTTGTGTTTAGAGCTGTAAAATGTGTCTTTTTATAAAGTAAAAAGAAAGTTGTTGAAAAAAATCATATGTTGAAGTTGGAAAAAAAAAGGAAGTGTGAAGTAACAAGCAGAATCCAGTTAAATGAATAATTAAGAAAGCAAATAGACATACAGAAGTATGAATTTCCAAATATCCATTGACCTATAATAAAGGTTGTTCCAAAAGATGTTTTCTAGAGTTACTCACAGCTGCCCAAGTTTTGCATTGTGCTTGGAAGAGTGGGAGAGGCAATCGCAAAATCGAGGGCAGGGAAAGCAGTAAAAAAAGATATCAGGAGCAGAGATGGCAGGCCACTTTCTGTGAATGATGCTCCAGAAAATGGATGCTAAATGTTGTTCTCATGCAAAGTCCTGAAGCACTTTCATGGAAGAGTTTATTGACCTTTCACTAGTCCCACAGGCAAGGTAAAATATTGGCCAGCTCTGTCTCTGCTGAAATGAAACAAACACACTTCAGGTTTGGACTATTTATGGTCTTTCATCATCAGTCGACAGCAAAAAGAAACTTTATAATCACACAGCTAAATTAAATAAGAACAGAACAACAATTTATGGTCAACAATTTTTCTGTTTGCACTGGGGTGGCAATCATATTTTGCTTCTCTCAGTTCACTGCCATAACACTTCAGCTTGACAACTCCCACAGCTCCCAGAGAGTTGATGGAGTTACACCACAGTAAAACTGGAGAGGCACAAAGAAGACTCCAGCCCACTGAGTGCTGTGGAAACTTAAAATAACTATTATCAAAAAAATCCTTCTCTTCCTGTTGCAAGTATGAACTGCTGTCAGGATGAAAGCATAAGAGAATCTGGTTTTAAATTGAGATTTTTTTTCTGTGAAGTCTGCAAGTGATTCAACAAGCCAGACATTCATATTACACTAGTCAAGTAGGTTCCTACCCAAATCCCCATCCTGTGCACTTCTCATTTCTATGCTAACACCTTCATTATCCCCGGTAAAATCAATGGCAAAATTTTCATTCATGGAGAAGAACTAAACTTGCTTGTCAAAGAAGTTTTCTCTTTCTCTATCCTAATTTCCATATCCTTTTTCTGGCAAACTTCTGGGCTTTTGAGAACTGTTATAGATCCTGTAGTGCCTGTTCCAAAAACACCTTCATTAAGTAAAACCATCCAGTTTTTCAGGTTCCTTCTGCTATCCCAAAACATACCTCTTGCTTCATTTCCTGGGTGTATTTATAGCAGAAACATACAGGCTCAAACACTGCCCAAAAGTGAGCACCTATGGGAACAAATAATTATAAATTTCTGTGGCCTTGAGCTGATGTCTGTAATGGAGCAGCCTGAGATATCTTCAGAGAGTGTCTGAAAGGTTTGTTGGGTATGATCTGGCTTCATTATCTGTCTGGCAAAAGAGAGTAATTTAGTTACCTAAGAACTGATCAGTAAATGGCATGAGAAATCCAGTCAAATCAAAACTCTAGGCTGATCCAAAAACTGGTTACAAAATTATTAACTCAGTAAAATAATTGTACTATGGATCCAAACACAGATGGTGAGGATTTCTGTAGAAAACCACAGTTTGTCACATTCAGAATGTTAATTTAGTCCCTAATCCTGCAATTTTTAGCTATGTAAGGAAATTCATAATCTGAGAAAGAAATGTTTACAGTGCTACCAGATTCCTCTTATGCATTAGGGTAGAAGGAACTAAGTCTGTACTGTCTGATGCTGGAGTTATTGTGCATGAGATAAGTCATGTGAAATTTTTAATCAACAAAGCAGAAATTACTTGTAGCAAAAAAGAAATCTATTTTTGCTGATAGGATTAGTGAATAGGATCTGAAAGATCATGGAACGGTTTAGGTTGGAAGGGATGCTCAAGATCCTCTGCTTTCAACCCCTCTACATTTGGCAGGGATACCTTTCACTAGACAAGGTAACTCAAAGCCCTGTGCAGCCAAATGTTGAACACTTCCAGGGATGGGGAAAAGATGCACTTATCATCTCCTTGGAGACCTGCAGGATATAGACTTTGACCTCACATTAGGTCTATAAAGGTTTACAGCTGATGTTCATACAGAGATGTGTATGTCACATGCTTTTCTGGGGCTCATAAATGGTTGGCTCTAGTATCTGTGTGTGTACATTAATTTGTGCTATGCTTTTAGACCAAACACAAAACTTCAGACATTTTGTCATATTTATTGGTTTATTTTGATAATATTTTTTCTCTGTAATAAAGATTTCAGAATTTACTTTTTTTTTATAAAAAAGCAAGTACTCACTGTATATAAGAAAGACATATGCTCTGTAATGCTATATGTTGTTCTCAGTTTTTATTAGTACAGAGAAATATAATAACTTGCTAGTGATTCTGTAAGTTTGAATTACCTGTCAATGTTAGTTCCACCAGCTGTAGAAAATATTTGCCTTAGCAGAACTCAGTGAAGGTTGGGACTAGATTTTATCTCTGATACAAAAGGAAGAACAGGCTTTGGGGTTGGGATTTTTTGGGCAAATTTTTGTTAATTTTTTTTGTAGAAGGGGGCACATGAGATATTTCTGTCTTGGTGCTAAACAGGTTCTTGCAATTTTTGATCTTTCAGTGAAAAAAAAAGTAGATCTATAAGCCAGTTTACTGTGTTCCTGTAAATAAGCAGAAGACTCTCAATTATTTAGTGTGCCTCTGAAAAATGAACCTACAGTGCTGCTTTTGAAGTCCGTGGTATAAATTCAGGTGCAAAAGACAGTGATAAACAGAGTAAGAACAGAGTTTGTTTTACCCCATTTCAGTGATCTCAAAGTGCAAAGACATTAGCTAGAGCCATCCTAGGGGTGTCCATGGTCACTATAATCAATAGTGGGTTTCATTTATAATCAATAGTAGTTTTAATTTCACTGAGGGGTGAGTCTCACCATCTTCAAGATCTGCCTTATGAAAGGCCACATGACCCTGCAGAGCTGCGACCCCTCTGTCACAGTCAAAGCAAGGAATGGGTTCAGCCATGGCAAAAGGACTCTCATAATTAATGAATGGACCATTTCACGTCTCTGATGCAGAAAACTATTGAAAACTATACCAAAGACAGATGTTTTTATTGATCTTTTTGCTTTTTAGTCCAATACACTCTTTTTCTTCCCTTCTGGAAAACCAGTAGGAACTAAAAGGTAGAAAAAAAATAGAAGAAAAAAAGCAGCAAAATATGAGAGGCTTTCTGGTGGCTGTACTGCCTGCACCAGAACTACCTGGGTCACTGGGAAGTCCTCCAGATGCTGCTGAGACCTCCATTGCACATATATCTATGACATAAACTTGTAGATATGAAAACCACCAGTAGTAAAAGCAGAGTGAAATTCATCAGGTATGCCCAGTTTCTCCTGCAGATCCATATATCTTGCCTGTCAGCCCAGAACTGGATGCAGACTCTAAACAAAGTGACAAACAGAAGCCCTGCCAAACCCATGCTGGCATTCCAAGGCCATGAGTTCACTGAGCCTTTTGCATCCATTGTTTCCTCCTGGGTCAGTGCACAACATGTCACACTCCCTGAGAGGAGCTGGGATAAGACCCTGTCATTCTTTTGCCTTGTCCCCTTCCTAAGAATCTCATTATGAACCTGAAGAGCCTGGCTAATGGAGTTTACAGCGACAGAGTCTTTTATAGTGCTATAAAGGCTTTTAAGATGTACTTCAGGGGCTTCTAATTCTCTCAGCAACACAGTAAATATAATGAACGTAAAAATTATCCTTGCAGATGTTGTGATGCCAGTAACAATAACAAAATCTCAGCACGGCACAGGACCAAAATAGCATCTGGGATTTTGATTCACTCAATTTAATCACACAGTGTTTGAGCATTTATGGTTTTACAGTTTTTGTTTATTGATTTACAGTATTTTAATGAGATTACTGTGAAAACATATATGCTGAACTGCTACTTATATGGCACATATACCAATGCCCATCACTTCCCTCATTGCTTTCTACAGAGTGCTAATTTGCAGCCCTCTGGAGCTCACAGGAGGATTTAACATTAAACAGTCTGCTGCCTAGTGTAAGAGGAAGGAGACAACTAATAATTGCTCCTAAGCCCATCAAAAGACCATGAAACCTAAGAGTTTAAAATAAAGGAAAATAAAAAATACAAAATGAAGCCATTTATATTTCTCCTGATTTAAAACCGATCAGCAAAGTATTAGTAAAACAACACACTGATCTATCAGTCTGCTCAGGTGATTTCCAAAGCATTCTGTGTATAAAAGTAATTTTTTTGCATTGTGGCCTACACAAAAGTGCCAATAATTTCAAATTTGTGAGCAAAATACCACAGAGAAGCAAACCTTCCTGTATCCATGCACTGAAGCACGTACACATGCAGCAAGGGACTTGTGGAAGTTTTTCCATCTAAAAGTGAGGTATCAGCTTGGGAGCTGGACAGTCACACATCAATGACTTCCATGTCAGGTGATGATTCACAAAACCTACCAAAATGCCACCCAAACCTCACACCAAGATACTCCTGTCTCTCTGTTATTCTCTCCCTCCCTTTAGCTTCTCTATTAGGGCTCTAGCAAGGGCTCAGCCATTGCCTGAGGCTATTCTTCACTTTTGGATGGCTAAAGTTAGGGGAAATGAACCCCTGCTTTGGGCAGTAAAGAGACAACAGCATGAGCCAATTTGAAGAATAAAATACTCTGTAGACTTTTGTACTCTCTTCACCAGTGACCAGGTACCTGGGCTAAGCAGTACAGGTACCCATTTTCTGCAAGTGAGCATGTCCAGCCTTAGGAGATGTCATGCTGCCACCTCTCCTGAAAGCCGCCTTTAGCAACCCAGGATTTCCCCCAGGGCTCTATGAAATAAGTGCTCAGGGTGGCCTGTGGCCCTGCTGAGTGCAGGTCACCCCTGCCAGGACTGTGCTCACCACCAGCACTGCTGCTGTTCCTAATGCCTGTCCAAAAACTCTCGTGAATGATTGCGTCAAAGACAGGAAGCAAAAAGGCTGCTGGGAAGATTATTTAATTTGTGAGTTGGTCAAGTTCACCTGAGTGAATTTTGGGTTTTTTTGCCTGGAGTCTCAGACACCTCTCATTGTAGAAAGGACACTGTGAGAGCCGAGGTTTTGCGGAAGACCTGACAGCCTTTGCCCCACGGTATTCCAGAGCACAGCGACCCCTGTGCTCTCAGCAGTTCCCATCACAGGAGCCATGAACCCCTCCTCACACCCAGGGCAAGGCTGACCCCCAGGTGCTGTCAGTCAGTGCAACCCCTGGCATGTACAGAGATTCCTGCCAGCTGGACAAGTGGTCAGACCTGCACCGTGCTTGGGAAAGACAGGGAACACACAGGAGCAAAGAAAGACTTGGGCGTTAATTTTTGAGCAAATTTTGTTTCTTACATTGTAAATTTTAAGCAATTTTTGTTCCTTACATTGCTGGAAATATTTGCTTTCACTTTTCCAGCATGCTTGGCCAGACAGCAGCTCTGAGTCAGACTTTTCCTTATACACCATTGTCCTTTACATCTTTCAGGTGACCCAGAATGTATTACCATGGCAGGCTGAAATTTCTCTGCCACTGCTTGATCTGGCACTCCTTCAGCTGTTCAGGGGCTGAAGGCATAACCTCTCTCCCTTTTGTAATGTAAATGCACACTTTGTGCTCTGGCTTCTGAGTTTGCTCTTTGTAGTTGGCAATATTAGACTAAATCAAGCTTTCTCCCTCTCCAATGAATATGTCTTTGGAGCAGTATTTTTTTTCTTGTGCTGGTTCAGAATAGCCAACAGCAGGAGTAAAGCGCTTTTTATTCCTTCCCAGATTAAATCTATAGGCTTTCTTTAGTTCCACTTTCTAAGGGACCTTTGCTAGCAGTATCAGCTGGTCCAGTTTGGCTTTGCTTGATGATTCGAGAACACCGCTATTAATATCCCAGCTGCCAGAGAAGCAGAATATAACTTTGTATGCTGTTCTCTGAGGTTTTAATCCATTCAGAAAGCAGCTCTTTAGCTGATAATTCAGTAGTGTCAGACTTTTCACTTTAAAGGCAATGATTCAGTCTAACATTTTTTTTTCCTGTCATATAACAACACTTCATTTGTATGCTGCTTTGTGTAGGTAACACAACTAAACAACCACTTTGGTGAGAAGAGAAAGCAGGCATGTCAAGGAATACAAGGAATTTGTGATTATTTAGATTTTTCATCATTCATTTTCTTTTATGTTTAAGAATGTCAATTCCTTTACAGTAAAAAGGGAAACAAAAGGAAATGTCAGCTATTGCTATGAACAAAGGATAATTTACTGCAACCATGAGTTTCAGTATTATTTCTTAGTCAGAACATCCCATGAACAAATTTCAGTATCTACTGACATTAGCAATAAAAGCCACCCCAGGAGGAGCATTTATTCAGTCAAGTATTATGTATTTTTAAGCTGCCAAACAGGAGATATGTTAGAAAAAGAAGCTGGGACATTAATGACAGCTACATACTGATAAACCACAATAGGCATCTCAAGAAAAAATTAAACGTATTTCAAAATAGTTGAAATTATTATGTTGAGTGGGCCTTGCATTTTCCTAGAATAGTTCTTATGTTGAAAGTTCTTACAGTTCAGCAAGGGAAATGGGTTAGTAGATGCAAACAGCTGGGTCCTTTTTATTAAAATATTCCTGAGGAATTTTATCCCTGAAAGAAAATAGTAAGAAAACACCTTTTCTTTTTCTTTTTTTTTTCTTTTTTGGCTTTACATATACAAATATTTAGCCTCCCACATACCATTTCTAAATACATACTTGCTTTGATGTCTCAGTGCTGGGACTTAAATTCTTTGCTGATTCATAGCCTGTCAAATCAATGCAGCAATTGCATGTAAACTATTACATTTCAAAGGCTTGTCTATCCCAGTCTTGCAAGCTCAGCTCTATGGTAATGTAAGAAAATTATATTGGACCCTGGTTTCTCTCTCACATACTCTAAACTATCTCATGCATGCTCCCCAGGGCTGAGGGACATATTCCCACTCACTCCCATTGTGCTCCTTGGGTGGAGAAAGTACTAGACAGGATCCTTTAAACCTTCTTGGTGAAATTTCACAATTGTTACTCACAGACTGATATGGTAGGAGAGTCCTACTTATTTTGTTTTCATTGGGCCAAAACTGTCATCACTTTTTGATATTTCTTTGAAAATCTATTTTCAACTCTCGGGTCAGAAGGAAGAGGCTTTATACAATACCTATAGTTCATCAAATCACATCAGAAGATGCAAAGAAAGTACTGATTCTTCAAGAGTAGCATTTCACCCAGTAACACCTGAAGCTCTGCTTAAATGTCACTGGGAAAGGTTTCTTAGCTCTGGGAGAATACTCTTTCTCTCTGTTAGAGCTGCTCCAGACTCTACATATATAGATAATTAAATATTCATTCTCTGAGAGAGTCAGAAATACAGGGACTCATGGACAGGGAAAGAGGCTGCCCCCAAAGCCGAATGGCTAAAGAAGCCATTTCAGATGTTGAAAAACTTAATTCTACAGGCCAGCTTGAGTTCTGTCAGAGAGCTTGCTGCAGACGTCACATGAAAGGGAAAATCATGTATTGTGCACAGTAAAGTGCACTTCAGAAGATTTTATCTCCGCCCTTAACATGTCACTCAAACATTCTACTTTGACCTAAATCCAACACTAAGTTACCCATCTCTTTTAATGGTGTTTGGTACTCTGAGAGCTGTTAGCTTAAAAATCAATAAAAAATTTTTTTTGTAGGACTTCTGTAGAGAAAATATACCATCTACAGATATTTTTAGCCGACTACTGGTACTTCACCTTTTTAATCATGATGTGGATGGATTTCAGAATCTTAAAATATTTATGCAGAAAACAGAGGTGGCCACTGTGAAATACATTTCATTTACTGTCTGGAAACCACTCACATGTTCTTAGGTACCCCATGTTATTGACAAATTTATAGATAGCTGTCATTTTAACATGCCAGGTTAAAGAAATGCTAAGCTATTATTGCACACATTTGTAATGTTTCTAGGGAGCATAATTGATCCATCAGGATAATTATGGGCCTCATTTTCCCTTCTCCCTAGCTGCCTGCAAAAACTAATGGGTTGGTCTGATGTCTTTTTGGTTTATTGCAGAAAACAGTGAAACAGTTAAATACTATTGCTGGACTCCAGCGCGAAGCAGCAATGAACCATTAACAGTGACCAAAGGATGAGGGCAGGGGGAAGAACCAGCTTCCTTCCAGCAGCACAAGAAAAGGCATCATTCTTTCTGCTCCCCGTGAAAATTCAGGTCTATCCATAAATATTCCTGTGCATACATGATGGAAGGAAATTGGGCAGAAGTTGTGACAGAAGGTGAAGGAGCCACCACTGAGTATAATAAAGTCTCTGGGCTGAGCCTGGTCACAAATACCAGTGCCCAGCTCTGTCAGTGCTCAGAGGGATATTAAACTCCTTTCTTCTTGTTACCCAGGTGTCATCTCAAATGTGCTGCTTAAGTGGTTACCATTCTTCAGACTTTGCTTAAAGAGCTGTTTCTCTCTAATTAACTGCATCCAGAACATGAGATAATGCAAGCCCTTTATACAGTCTAATATCAAATTTCTAAGCATATGATTAAATTTCTGCACTTGGTAAAACAGCCTTTAACTTTTGCTATCCTTAGTAATATACATATCCTCAATATGATTACAAATGGGAAATCCTTTTTTTTTAAACAGAAAACTTGAAACCAGAAAAAATCTTTGCATATGAAACACCATGAATTATTGTACTGCACTATCTTGAAATAAAAAAAAACCTAAAAGCATGAAAGACTGAAGCAGAAGGAGAATAATAGCACTGTAAATAGATTCATTATAAGAGTATAAATTGGGTCCATGAATCTCTCCATATAGTTTACACAAGACACCCTGTAACCTGTGTACCTCAGAGGAATTCAATTATATTCCATTTCCATGTAACAAAATAGGGAGTTACAGACAAGATTATTATTCAATAAAGTAGAGACCTTTTCTTTGTTGTGGGTAAATAACCCAAAGACAAGCAATGTGATTTCACTCTTCTGAACATGGTATTAAACAGACTAAAATACACAATGTGAGAGACAAAAAAAATAATAAATAAAATCCAACAACAACTCTAGCACATAGAGTTCATATAAATGTGGCCAACATGAGCAATGAAGCAGAAAGTTAAATCACTTAACAATATCTGATTTATGCTCTTTCACCCACAGGTCGTCACCTAACCATGACTACAACTATTTCTTTCAACAGGCCACAGACTGCTCCACATAAATCTGTGCACAACTCTGGGCTTTCTGGGCAGCCAAGGAAGGGTGCAAATAGTACAATTTTGGGAAGACCTAAATCAACTCACAGAAAGATAGAGCCTCCTTTGTCATGTGCATTTATGTATACTACTCATATATTTGCAGAACGATAAATATACTTACAAAAAGAAAAACCCCAGTGACATTTTCCATACTCTTTTGCTTATTAATGTCTTTGAAAAAGCATCCGATATCCATAAAAAAATAATTTAAATGCATGTTGTGCATTATTGCATCCTGAGTATACTCAGGATATTCCAGTCTGTCAATTTTTGTGTAATGGCTCCACATTTTTAAGAGAAATTAATCAATAAAGAAAGGTGAACAGATAAAATAGTATCGGGGGACATCCAAATTTCAAACCACTTTCCTAGTAGAAAATCATAAATAGAAACAAAAATTACATGAAAAATTCAAAGGCCCTGGAAGCTAGACATATCTGGAATTTCATACAGTCAAGCCACACAGAATCGGAAATCCTGCTCTATTTTAAACACATTTTAACTCTCCAGTAGAGAGAGGTTATCAGCACATGATGGTAAAAAAGGTATCCTTTTCCAAAGGAGAAGTAAACCCCTATTTGTTATCTGTTATCTATGATCTCCTGTCTGTGCTCCATGATCTATTACCTTTTTCTCTTATAATGTACTGATAAGTGTGTCGTGGAGGATACTAAAAATGCTACATATTTACATATATTACATATTAGTACAGGAGAGGAATTAAGGAAGAACCCTTTGTGAGTTGCTTAAGAATTTCATTTTCTTTTATCTCCTAATCTAAGTTCTTTGGATTTATTCTGGACTAAAACACTTCCAGATTGTTTGCTCCGATAAAACCAGCTCAGGTCTTGGTAGTATTGGAAAACAGTGGGAGATTTTAGGTTAAGAGACTAGCAGATAACCTAGAGGGACTAAAAATGCTACTGAGATTTGTGGAATCGTATTTTAAAAAAGAGGCTTTTATTTTTTCTCTAGACAGACTTTAATAGATTTGGTATCATTGGGAAGCATGTGCCATCTCTCCAACTGTCTAAGTCATTATACAGAGCTATTAAGGTGATAAATATTTCAGCATTTGGAGAAAAGAAGTTGAGCTGTTTATTTTCATTGTAAAAAGTCATTGGGAAAAAAGGGACGTGAGGTATCACCTACCATCTTGGCTGAGATGGCTAACTAACAGATGGCCCAGTGTAAGCGATGTGAAAAACACACTGAATTACTTGCTCAAGCTGGAGAAGGAAGCTTTTGTAAAAGCAAGACACAGATCCTGGACTTTGCTATATCATGACCTTATCCTCCATCCTCACTCCTTCATAAAATCTTTGCAACTCCTGTGGTGATCAAAATCAATGTGTTTGCTCCTAAAATTTTGTATTTCTTATATAGCGTTCTTACTGCACCAGAGATCTAGGTATGGTGGCTTAACCTTGAGGGAAATGTTGAGAGTTCTATTACTGCACAATGAATTGCCACACAATAATCTCAGTGCTAGATCTCACCTTGTTGCCTCAATGAAGGCACAGAAGAGAGAACAGGTGTTGGGACTCTGGTGCTGGACTACTGTCCAAAAGACACATGTTGAAATGCCTGATATTTCTTCTGTCTTTGGCAAGCCAGGTAATTCCTCTGCATCTTAGTCATTCATGTACTAAGTAGAAATCTGTTTAAGTGTGCTTCTATGAGGGTGGAAACCATCTCTCTTCCACATTCAGATGCCCTAAATTTCATCCACATTCGTTCACCCATCTGTTCTGTGTTCTCTGTTGGCCAGTGATGCCAAGCCCATGGGATGCATCAGACTTGGGTGGAGGTAAGGCTGTCTGTAGTGAGCAGAATGCCTCACACAGTGGATTTATAAGTACATCTTGAGCTGCTACTCATCTACTTCACTACAAGCACAAAACAGAATTTTGGTTTTACACAGCTGTGTTGAATATACATACATACATATATATATATATATATATATATTTGGGCACAGATGAAACTTGAAATCTGCTCAGAAAGAAGTAATTTTCTCCTCACAGCAATGCTCTATGTGGGAAAAAAAAAATAGATTGGTTTGCATCTAACACGGTCCTTTCCCAAAAACTTAAGATCCTGGTTGTATTTTCTTGAGTTGCCCTCTGTTTCCTCAGTTTCCTTTCTGTAACAATGATCCAAATTTTTCTGTCAGGGTAATTAAACTAACCTATTTAGTGGTCAGCACTTCCTTTTCAGTTCTTCTGCAAGCTCCAAAATGAGCAGTTTGTCAAAATGAGGAGAATTTCATGTTCAGGTGGCAGAGGAAGCCAAGCCCTAACATTTCAGGTACATTTAAATTGGCATTCAAGCAGTGACATGGAAATAAATAAAGCAGCTATTAATGATCTGGTTCCATTAACAAACATTCATTTGGATGGTAAGTGACCTAAGACAAAGAGGAAATGCAATTTTGGCTGCCAATACAATAAAAAATAACTGCTATTAGTGCTATATAGGAGTCATGATCAATTATACCTTTTATTTGCTCAATTCAGCTACACTGTAACCAATTAAATCTTTGTTTTGAATAAAGAAAGGAGTGTAGTGTGTTTTACAAAACTGCCTTATGTACAGTTCCTTTAACTTATGCTATTAACATCACCTTGGTTACTGGAGTGATGGAGCTTATTCCTGACATGTTTTTAGCTTTTGCCTCATTAGCCTAGTTCTCCAAAACACTTTTACCAGAAGAAGTATCTCTCTTCTGGACATTAAATTAAACTCAGTTCACATCACGCAACACAACCACTTTAGCCAATGACAAGAACATAACCTGATTCTGCCATCTTACTCTATGCTGAATAGTAACTTGTTCTATAAATAGTAATCTACTACCATATATATAGATGGTTATAATTATCTATTATGGAATTTATTATGATTTTTTTTAGTAACAGCTATTAACCAAAATGTTTAAACCCATTATTCCATACAGTACAGAAATTTGTAGAAACTCATCCATTTCCTCAAATTGCTTTAAGCCTTAAAGAAAAGTGGCCAGAGAGAAGGTTATTCTCTCTATCACAACATTACCACTTCATCCTTTTTTGGCCACCAGTGTTAGAGAGGACAGACCCTGCCCCCTGGACAAACCCCTTGAAATCAGCTGAAAACACTGTGTCAAGAAGACAAAGTATATTTGGTTCCAAGTTCAAACAAGAAAAGTTTACAAATAACATTTAATTCCCAGCCCCAATCTGTTCTTCAGATCTCACTGAAAGAACTAAAAGCAGAGTCTGATTTTAAGCAAAAACTGAATTCTTTATTTCTAGATGGTTTTGGAACTGTGCTAGTCCCGATCCCTATGCTTTTCAGTCACATACAAAGAGATGGATATTTTATTGTGTCTTTTTCAGTAGCAAATCTTTTTATACGTACAGCTCAGAGGAATAAAGGGAGATGTTGACTCTAGTTAGAAAATAATTCATAAAGACTAAGGGATGGGCAGCTGAGGAGCAGGCAGTGGAGTGGAGTGTGTTGAGGGGATTGAGGAAGATGGCTGAAAACAGAGGGATTCAGAAGCAGGAAAGTGGGACTGGAGATGGGAGGACAATGAGCATGGGAAAACCAGTAAAGAGTTTTAATCACAGGCTTTGAAGCAAGATACAGAGTTGAGGCTGAATGGATCTGCAAGCAGATCAGAGAACTCTTCCCTCCCATGGTCTTCTCTACTTGAACTTTTGAAGGAATGAGCAGTTTGCAGCACGGGTGAGTGCAGAGAAAGCATGAGAAGGCCGCAAGACTAAGACCAGGTCCCTTTAAAGCCTGTCCTTGTAGGTCCATCCACCTTGATGAGAGTGCTAAAGCTGATGCAGCTCTATGCTTTTCCCTGGCATGAAATCATGACATGATCTACCAGCTGACATTGAATGTACAAAGGCCTCAAATGGTTGAACTTTTAATTACTGCCCCAATACAGGCTGAGGAGCACCGAGAAGAAATAACAGTTCTGTGTCTCCTGCACACCCAGCAGGCTAAGCAGGCTTTGGACCAAAACTTTGAGAGGAGCCACTCTTTACCCTTACTGTCATCAACTAGCCAAGAGACAGCATCTTCTCACCTCTTCCTTTTTTACTAGTAAGGCATTTCCCTTTAAATATTTTATTCAAGACCTATTCCTGGAAGGACCCCAGACTCCAGCACTTGAGGAGATTGACAGCTGAGTGTCTCACCAGAGTCCCAGTTTGAAGAATGCTTAGCCATAGCCAAAAGTCTGTTCATTCATAAGTACTCTCACTGGAATATATTTCCATCTACAGTAATATTCCCACACATCTTTGTCATGGTTTCTATGGATTGGGAGTCAGCCACTCAAAAATAAAATTATCTATTAAAAATATTTTCCTACCCTATAACTCCTTCTGGCTAAGTAAGCACAAGATAAAAGAGTCAAAGCTACATTTTCTTCCTGAGCTCAAGTTGGTTTTCAGTACTCACCACTAATGAAATATCTAGAAGTGATTTATTGGAACATACCAGCTATATTTAAGCAGCAGCCAAAACAATTACATTTAATTAAAATTAAGGTCAAGGAAACACAACAAATTAATGTGACACTTCAGACATCAGCATGGAGTAGGTGCTTTGCTGGTTAGTTATCAATTAGGTACAGTAAACACAGTAAATGTGTTCAGCAGGAAATTCTCAGTGAAATCATTTCAGGCAAGTTGTGCAGGAATTTTTTACACTTTCTCTGGATTTAAAATCATCCTGCGTACTGTGTTGTTCCTTCTATCCTTAATCTACTTCAGTGATTTATTCTTTTTCCTTGAGGAAAAAGTATTCTGCCAGAAGCTCTCACTGGAGAGCTAGAGAAATGTGAAATTGTGGGGCAAGGGTTTTGTTTTTATTGTGTTGTTTCATCTCTTCACCTTGAAATCACAAAAAGTCTTCTCATCACAAGCCTTAGGCTAATTGGACTGTGATGGGTATTTGAGAATCTTCTACATGGCTGCACAACAGCAAAAGAAAAGGGTTTACTATGAAAGGTTTAGTTGTTTAGTCCTTTGAGTAGCAAAGATTGCACAACTGTGATTTTCTTTGTGTTTGTTCTCAGCATAAGCCACTGCTTACAAAGGTATCTTTAGAACTGGGCACATTCACTCTGTATATTTATTTAACTAGACAAATACCTTAAGGCTTGATGTCAGTTTTCTCTTAAACTCCTTGATGATCAGAAGGAAAGGGTACTGTATGAATAAATACTGCTCTGAGTGTCCCCTGACAATGGGGATTCAGTCATGTCCAAAATTTCTTCATGTTCCTCACATCTGAAGCCAAGATGGTGATCTGGCAGTGCTGTAAATGGCTGAGGGGTCTGACCTTCAGTTTCCCTGGATGCTTTGTTTCCCATGACTCAAAACAAAGCAACAAACAGAAGCCCTGCCAAATATGTCTTGTCTTTTATTTTTTTTTCCCACTTGTAAAACCAAGTGTGGAAATAACACAGCAATAGGTTCCCCTGCAGGCTCTGCCCATCAGGCAGGGCCAGCGAGCACGTCCGCCTCACCCAGCAGAGCACAGTGCAGAGAGCCTCAAGCTCACTGTGGGTGCACCCACACGGAACAGCACACACACTGTGCAGGAAGAGGAGCTGATGTGACAAGAGCATTGCTCCTACTCAGTTAAACCTGCCCCCCAGCTCACCAATTTCCACTGCAAATTCTAGCCCCGATACAAGAGTGCTCATCCAGCACACGTGAGAGTGATGCTGTTCTGGGGATCTCCATGCAGCCATCAGTCAGATACACAGCCCCTGCACAGTGCTGGGGGCCTCCTGGGGATGGCACAGTCTAAACAGCAATGTGGAAATTTCTCTCTGAAGCCTTAGATTTCTAGGGATGCTGCATGAGGTCTTACGGACAAACACAAATAGAAAACCAAAGCTTAGCAGAAGAGGACAGGGAAAAGGATGATTTAGCCATTTAGTACATTCACAGGGACAGCACATTCTTTGGGGCAATGCCAGACCCAATCTGAATATAAATCAGAAGTAATTAGCATAGAAGCTGGGGCTACAGAAAGCCTAGGTAAAGTGTAACAGGGTCATTGCTAAGTATCTAGAGACTGGGGAGAGTGAAGTCACCAGTAATGCAGGGAAAGGACAGAGAGAAAATCATCCTAACTGGGCAGTTTCTGTGTTGGTGACTTTTTAGCTCTTCCTGTAAAAAATATATACTGAAGGACCTAAAAGGGCTTCAGAAAAATAGCAGTCCTTACTTACCAGTGGTAAAATGATCAGAACTTGTACACCCTCCTGATACAGTCCTTTCCTATCCTTATCAAGGCAAAACATCATGATGAAATAAATCCCAACACAATGATAAAATTACTCCAAGCTTCAACTAGGACAGGCTTATGGTCTTCTGCTTTCTTGTGAAGATGGAAACAAGACAACCATGTCTACAGGCAGATCCAGACTGGACCTTGGTCCTTCAGATTACTTTGCATGCTTCCATGTAGCTCTCAAAATGTCAAAAGAAGGCAGTGACTAAGAGGTGCAACTGCACCATATGCTGAACCTGGTGGTGGTTGGATTAGGTATCTGTCCTTTCAGCAGACCCACTTTATTCACTCCTCCAAGCCATCATTCACAATGTTGCAAAAACTCTTTGTGATTCTCAAATATCTAAGAAAAAAAGAAGACAGATCAGAGAGTCTGGAAGGGATCTTTAGGGATCACCCTAAAGGTCTGACACACCCCTTCTCAAAGCATATCCAGTTTCAGTGTTACTGTAGGTTTTTCAGGCATGTGTCCACCTGGGTCTTAACCACCTTTGAGGCAAGTCCTTCAGTCCCACAGTTCTGGGGACTTCCCCTGAACTCCTTCCAGCTTATCAATATCTTTCCTGCACTGCAGACCAAAACTGAGCACAGCTGTGATCTCAGAAATTCCAAAGAGAGGGGAGAAATCATGTGCCTTGACTTGCTTATGGCTAGGGCTTGTCAGATTGAGTAGGAGGACCATGACTGAGTTTTTCAAACTCTCTAAGGCTGTGAGTAAGCTGAATGCTGAACAGTTGTTTATTAAATCCTGAAATGCAAGAGGTATTTGCTGAAACTAGTTTTAAAAACATCAGTGTAAAATGGTCAAAAGAAAGTACTTCTACTCACAGCAGGTAGTGAATTTGTAAACTTTTGCTGCCACAGGAATCTGAGGAGACAGCATCAGCAGGATCACAAAGTGATCAGAGAAATTCATGAACAGAAGATGCTAAAAGTGCTGGGCAGGGATGTACACACTGCTGCTATTCCAGCTGCAATTCTTGTAGCTGCTGGGAAAGACAAGGAGACATGGGAAAGCAGTGGGGCTTTCATGCTGTCTCTGAATGGCCTCTCCTCTGGTCACTGCTGGAGGCAGATGGACCTCTGGCCACTTCTTGTTCTCCTGCCCATCTGAGCCCTGTGGGAGGCTACTGAGTTGACACTAATTAAATAAGAGACATGGGGACAGTAACTGATGTTCTCTTACGTGAGAGATTGATCTTGCCATGCTGAGAATCATCAGAAGTTACAAAAAACCATATCCAAAATTGATCACCCATAGAAGTTAGACCAGAAAACCAGAAGGTCCAGCTCAGGAGAGGATTTACTGCTAATGATTTCCATGGGCTGCAGGAGGCTGACAGCCCTGCAGGATGTGGTCCTAGAGGTAGGGATGGTAAACCAAGCATAAACAATTGTCCATCCAAAAACCAAACAGCAATCAGTAGCATGAGAATTGAAAACTAACTGAAATAGATCAGAATATTAAGCCATTTAAGCACATTTGAATGTGCAGACATGAAGGGGTTTAATATAGAAAGTTTTGATAATGTATTTAATAAGATATTGTACTTAGGTATACTTTCCTTTTAATTTCTGTTGTCAAACAGTTCAAAACCCTTTTATTTAAAATCAAAATCATTAAAATGTGGGGCATAATATTTACAATTTGAAATCTTCTGTGGGTTTAAAAAAATAGGATTAAAATTCCCCTAAAAAAAAAAAAAAAACAAAACAAAAAAAATTTGTTATGTTACCTGTAAACTAAAAAAAAAATTCATTTTCATTTATTTTTTGCAGTTAAAGTAATTGCTTATTCTTTGAATAGGTAGTTATGGAAGTTTAACCTCCATTTGCAAACTTCAGACACTTTAGGATGTCAGCTATATATATAAATGCAGAGAGAATTGAAATAGAAAAAAGTCCATGCAGCATAGAAGAATCTGAAAGTTTCTTCTTCACTTGTTATTCCCAGAGAAATAAACACAAAGAACTTCTTTCTTAAGTAGGTCTAAACAAATTGTTTTCAGTAAGTAAAATCTAAGAATGCTGTAGAAGACCAAATCTTTCTCTAATAACAACACACAGGTCCACTTCCATGATGTATTGCTCAGCTGAGGAGCTTTTTATAAAGGACAGTGTGAAAATATGTCAAGAACACAGCATGAAGGTGAAAGAAAATATGTTGGAGTTCCCCTCTGAGAAAGACACTGCATAAGAAATTATAAAAATGTAATTTTTCTGAATGTACTTTGGCACATAAAAAATGAATACAATTCAGTGGGGTTATAAAGTAACTTACTGGAAGCAAAACTATGTTTTGTGTGGGTCTGATGTAACCTAGAAATTTCCAGTCATAAAAGTGAAGAATTTCCTGGTCTGAGAGCAACTAGTGAAATTGTGCTCTCTGGTATAGATTAAACCACTTCCTGAACATGAAAAAGACCATGCTTTTTTGCTAGTTCAAATAATGTTCTGGCCTTCATTAAAAAAGAAGTAAACTCAAAAACCACAGGCTAATCAAAGATACCTTTCCTTGTCAAAAAATAAAAGAAAAGAAGCAACAACTCAAAAATTCCAGATACTAAACTAGGTTGCTATGCTTGGAAGAATATTTAATACAACCGTATCTAGATTTCATTCATGCCTTTCCAGGTACTATGATGAAAGTAAAGTAGAACACAGTAATTATGTTAAAAAGTATTAAGAAATTACTGATGTGTGCTATAGGAAGCGGCCACTGTTTGGCATTTCAGTTCACCCTGAGAACAAAAAGGTTCACCTAAAGTGCCTGTTTAGATTCTGATTTGTGCTGACCACTGCAGAAGTGGTTTAAAGTGCCTCACGCAACCAAAGCCAGCTGAGAAAAGGCATCCGAGCAGTTTCCACGAATCAGCTTGAGAAATACTAAATGAGCAGCTTGCAATTACACAAACATAAATAAAGCATTAGAATTAAAAAGAAAGAAAGAAAAGAGAAAGCACCATAAAGTCACAGTTCTCCAGGGAAGATGGGGTGCCTGTCAAAGCCTCAAGTCTGACAGTGTTTTGCAACCATCAATTACACGCTGCTGTGCCAAGCTCTTAGTACCGTCTTATCTGTTGACTAAACACCCTTCTTAAAATAAAATGAGCCATCAGTTTGAGAAATTTCCCTAGTTATAGCTGTGTCAGTCTGCTTAAACTGACCTTTAGAGAATTCACATGAGAATAAAGGACATCTTATTATTCAAAGAGCATTTTTGTGAACCAGGAGCTGCTGGTCTTAGACAAAAGCACAAGATTTCCTCCTAAAAGAACCTCTGAGGATTTGCAATGAATCATTCTCTTGAGTAGTTTATAATCTGACATCTGAAAATATCTTGGGGAAAATTAATCCTTGACATAATTTCATCTTTGTACAATCAGGCAGAATTTGGCCTATTTGAGTGTTTCTATTGGACAGTGCAGGGCAGGAATGCATAGGTGGGGGGTATGCATGCAGTGGTGGAGAAAATAATTTGGCAGAAGGAAGGAAAGATGGTGGGATTTGGGGGGCTGAATTTGTTGTGTATACATAGGCCAAATAGTCTTAAAATATGGGGGTTAATGGCAATGTTTGTTATATCAAAACGACATCAGTACTACTTTTATTCTGTAGTTTCAAAATAGTTTTCCAAGCTTAATGTTCTGAGTCATGATAGCTGGTTGCATGGGGACAATTAACACCATCTATTCCCACTTTGCATAAAGCTTTTGAACATGCTCTGGGCTTTGGGAGGAGAATTTGGGGTTACAAGTTCCCACTACAGCACTTGACAAGAGCATGGTAGGAGGTGAATGGTCAAAAAAAGGTGACCACATCGAATAAGGATTTTTGCACACCTTGTTTGTCACCACAGAACTTAACAAAAAATGATATCTTTTATATTATAAAAGTGCCCTCCTGAAAAACCAACTGTCTCACAGAAAGTAGGACATCCTTTGTCTCATGTAATTTTCTTCCTCTAGCTGAAAAAAAAATCTCGTTGGACTGATTATGACTAATGCAAGTGAACCACATGAACCTGGAATGATGACAAGGGTATAATGGGAAGTGATCGAAGAACGTTCATGCATTGCATCTTGAATAAGCACCAACTTGATTTAGAGTGCATAGTAAAGGGAAGGCAAATGGGAAGAAGGAGAAGGAAATTGGGAAGATAAACTTTCCCATGGACTATGCTTCCAACTCCAATTTTCTCTGACATTTGTTGAACTAAAATAAGCAAATTTTTAAGCTACTTATTATTTTCAGACTCTTAGTATGAAAAGGGGTTAACTGACACTTGACACTGTTAATTTTCTAATTTTCCCTAAACCAGGCAAGGAGGGTAAAAAAAAAAGAAAAAGGGAAATTCTGTAGAACAGGAAGAGCAAAACAAGGTAATTATAGCATTATTCCATTATTTCAGTATCTATGCCTAAGTATGTACAGTACAACAGCATTCTTTTAATGGGCAGAGGACTTCACTGTACATTATTATTATAATGAGTAGTAATGGATAGTGATAAGACAATGGGAGTCTTCTCTCTGTACAGTGCCATTACAGGCATGAGTGCATAAATAGAGTTTGATTGAGAAAGTCCCTAGTAAATCACAACTGAATCTTTTTCTTTGCCACTTGAAATAGATTCAGAGTCTGTTTTTATCTTCAACCCATTATTTTGTGGTTTCTTATCTTTCATACTTCCCACAGGGTCACTGCCACCTTTGGGCATCCCTGCTCTGGCATTGGATCCTCCAGGGGCTGCAGGTGGATCTCTGCTCCACCCTGGAGCTCCATGGGCTGCAGGGGCACAGCTCCTCACCATGGGCTGCACCAGGGGCTGCAGGGGAATCTCAGGTCTGATGCCTGGAGCACCTCCTGCCCCTCCTTCTGCACTGACCTTGATGTCTGTGGGGCTGTCCCTCTCACATATTCTCACTGCTCTCTTTGACTGCATTTTCACTGGTGTTTGCTTTTCTCATTTGAAATCTGTTATCCTTGAGGCACTGCCACTGTTGCTGATGGGCTCAGCCAGAGCCAGCAGCGAGTCCATATCCCAGAGCATCAGCTCTGTTGGACACAGGCGAAGTTTCTGGCAGCTTCTCACAAAAGTCATCCCTGTAGTTCTGTTGCTACCACAATATTGCCACTCAAACCTAATACAGTGTCAGAAACTGTTTCAAGGACTGTCATATGTGCCAGTAGAAGATAGAAAGGAGTGAGCAGAATTTGGTCTGCCTTCACACTTCAGTTTCACCAGTGACCTATTTACTAATAGGAAAATATATGCCATTACTAAAGAAGACAATGTTCTGGGAAACTTTATGTCATTAAAAACCCAGCACAGAAAACCAGCTGGTTCTCAGTTGCAAGCTTGAGATGACTTACATTTCCTGAAATCAGTGCTTTGGGAAGAGGTATATCTGGATATGGGCTGAGTCACAGGACAAAAGTCAAAGCAAACAGGAGAGTCTGGTTGCAGACACAGGGGGATAGAGGAAAGAAAAGCCTGTGTGCTTCCTGGAAATGTAACATGTGAGATAGATGCTTTGCCACATGGCATGTTGTCCACCTTGTCCAGAGGTATACTCGAAGGCATCCATGAAGCATAGAAAGCAGAGTCAGACTTTCCAGATAGTGGGAGGTTCCTTCCTCATTAACCTCTGCTGTCCTAAAGAAGCAGATTGAAGATTCAGCAAAGAAAAAAATGGGATAAACTGGACCCCACAAAGAAGAGGGGAGTCCTGAGAGGGAAGCTGACTCCTGTGCCTGAATCAAAGCTGTCCATATGTGTAGCACACAGCACAGATGTGCCCTTCAGTGACAGCTCTTGCCCTCCTGGCTACTAGGGTAAGGCAGCGATGGTCTCTTCACATAAATCAGGAATGACACAAAGCACAGCGCAGAAAGCCAGAGGTCCACTAGGCTTGGCAGACCTTCAGTAAACTCAGCTTAGGAAAAACAGAATGAGGACTTGAGAGCAAGGAAAAGTGTAAAAAACCCTCAAAGCTCAGAAAATCTACCAGTGAACTGATGCTGTTCAAGCACAGTTCAGCACATCTTCCAGCTTTAGGTCTGCTTTGAATGAGGAAGTTTGAGGCTGTGATAGTTTCTACTTCTAATGATACATTCACTTAAATACAAAGGTTTCATCAGCAGAATCACATCTCTGAACATGATGAGTCAGCTGAAAGTTGCAATTCAAACTCTACTGCTATTTCAGATGTAATTCAAACACAGCCAGATGATACTAAAAAGAAGAAAGAGACACTGATGAATAGATTTTATGGGATATCTGTGCATTCAAAAGTAGACTTTCTGAAAAATTTAGGGCATAATCCATCTAACCAAATGTATAAGTCAGTAATGTGTTTAGATCTAGCCCAGTCATCTAGATTTCCTTTTAGTCAGAAAAGAGAAATAAGTTCCTTTAAGTAACTATCACCTCACAGAAACACATATTAAAAGCAGGTGGCCAAACAACAGCAAGTTCTTCTGAATGACTCCATCATTAGTGACTAAAATTAATCAGCATCAATCTTGCCCTTTCTCACCAAATACCTAAAACATGTGAATGATAATTGATCATCTGAGGTTTTCTGGTCACTGAAGCTGAGGATCACCAGGTGCCATGCTCTGAAACACTGCTCCTTGCCTAAAATGTGCTCCTTGCCTAAAATATGCCTGTCCACAGGGAGTCTCCCATGGACAGCCCCCAGGTTCAGAGGGACCATTTCTGTAACAGGACAGCAAAGTGTCTGTCCCACAAAATGCAGCATCTTGAGTACCACCTACAGGTACACTGTTTACTGGTTAAATTAATTGTTTGAACACTAGCCCAGATAACTGACCTAATGATGTACTGGGCACTGTAGTTTTGTGCCAAGGGGGATCTAGTTGCCCTAGAAAGCTTTTCCCAAAACCCATGGTAATGTCTTGTTTCCTGGGGAAACCCTGAGATGGGAGTGAGAGAAAGGTTGCAGTCTTTATGTATAAAGAGAAACATAAGACAAGTATTTTAAAAAGTCAGGAGTTTGTCCAATTCCACCCTGAGTTAAAAAAATAGTGGTGTTAGTGGGGATTGCAATACCATGTACAAACACTGTGCAGAGGGGGAGGCTACAAGTTGTTACTCATTCAGATCAGAGACCTGTCAAACCTTGCTTGCCCGGCACAGTCTACTCTGACAAGCACAAATAGGACTTATTCTTTTGATTTAACTTTTTCAAAACGTGAGAAAACCTCTCCTTTTTCCCTCTCA
The DNA here is from genome assembly GCA_013396995.1 of Dicaeum eximium. Classification (NCBI taxonomy): domain Eukaryota; kingdom Metazoa; phylum Chordata; class Aves; order Passeriformes; family Dicaeidae; genus Dicaeum; species Dicaeum eximium. Next base: position 275,166 of record VWZP01004820.1, on the reverse strand, counting down.
TTTTCTTATCCTTTCTTGATTTTCCTATCACCTTGAGCACATCACCCTAAGGCCATTAAGTTTTATCTAAGGCAGCACAGTATCTAGATGGAATTAAGGTCATTGAATGCATGGAACTGACTTGGTAAGCAATATATTTTTCAAAATGTCATTTTGTTTTTTCAGGGGTGAGGAAAAGGGAAGTAATGTTGTCTCTCCCAAGTTTTTTCTTGTACTCTCTAGATAAGCATATACATTCTTTTTATAACATCTGCTTACATGATTTCTACATGTTTTTTGCATATAATAAAATGTTCTAATAGAGGTCCTTCGCTTCCTTTATTAAAATAAATGAGGATGGGCATGTTCCTTGAAAACTTGTGGAATAATTGAAAAAGGGTTGTTTGGAATAGTGCTTAACATCTGAAATTTCCTCATATTGCCATGCAAAATTCGACTTATTATTTCTGAGTGATGTATGCTATGCTGTTAGTCTAATTGCCAGCAGTGGCACTGCTCAGCCATAAAGAAGTTCACTGCATCAACAAAATTTAATTGGGGCACCTCAATATACTGGCATTTTCTTGCAGAGTTAGTTAAAATGAATACAGAAACTGCTCTGCACAAGGATTGAAGCGTACGTTCTTCACTTGAACTAGGGAAATTCACAGAAAAACTAATTTTGCAAAAGCATGCTGTGATTCTGTTTCCTGTTCTTCACTCCAGCAATCAGCTGAACGCACACACACAATAAAAAGTCTCATTTAGTCTATCACATGACACTTTGGGATTACTCAACTGACCAGCCTTTACTCCCATGCAAAAATTTTACACAGGAAAAGAAAAAGCAACAACAAATAAAAGGGGTGGGGGGATTGTATAGCCATTTTATCCAAATTTTGCTTTCATTTTGTACCAAAATTAGTCAGTCTGGTACTGATAATGACATCCATATTAACATACTGTTGTTCCCTAACGCACAAAAGTGCTCNAAAAAAAAAAAAAAGACAATTATATTAAATCTTAAAACCCCAGCCATACCAGGCATTAAACTTGTTATATTTTTATTACTCACATCCTCCTTGGTTGGCAGAGTCATTAAGATCAGGAAAAAGTCTAAAATATCCACTGACATTAAAGTTACCTATAGGCTTAAAAGTAAAGAGTAACATTGAAGAAGGAGAAAATTTCATTCTTTTTCTCTGAGTCTTTGGGAGAAAACGAGTTTGCCAGATTAAATGAGTAATAGGGCAGGTTTCAGAAGTGGCGTATGAAAGCATTTGTTGTAATGCTGAACTTTACCTTCTCTCATTAAGTTGATTCATTGTGTAGGCAACAAGGGAAAAGCTGGCAAGTGCTGACTGCTGTGCAAGCCTCCACGCTGAACACATCCATCACTCAAAGCTTTGAATTCCAAGCCTGATGGCCTTGCTTCTTTTGATGCAGCACAGGTTGGTTTTCTGGACCTGTGAGTGCACGTTGCTGGCTCATGTCCAGCTTTTCATCCATCAGTAACCCCAAACCCTTCTTCCCAGGGCTGTTCTCAGTGTGTCCGTCGCCCAGTCTTTACTGGTACTGGTGATTGCCCCAGATTCAAGGTCCTATCCAACACAATCACCCCTATCAGTGCAGACTGAGTGAGAGATGGATTGAGAGAAGATCCTTGAAGCAACAGCCCCACACGTATCATTGTATACAATGGAAATATTCTCTTGGGCTTCAAGACTCTCAAATACTTTAAAAGAGCATCCTCATCTAAAAACTGTCTCAAATGGAGCGCAAATCAGGCCCTAAATCTGCTTGGTATAACTATTTCTCAGAGGGACTTATTTCAGAAATGGATCCTTGGCACTGATTAATCAAAAGTAGAGGTGATGTCTTTTTGTTGAGTGGGATGCATGGAGGGTCAGGAGACTATTGATTGTTCTGATTAATACACTGCACTCCCACGTCTAGGAAATGGCAACTCAAATTGGAAGACCCCTTTTCTGCCCTGCTTTCATGGGTACAATTCCCCTCTGAAATCAGTGTCTCAGAGAAAAAAGAGAATCAATGGTCCCAGGCATTAGTGAAGGTCAGAGTGCAAGGCATAGAGGGCAAATCATTGGCTATTGTAAATCATGGTCACTCTCTTAACTCACTGGATCTATTGCATTTTAGTCAGGGATTTGACCCTGAGAGCAATCTCTATTTTTCCCTCGTATCTATTGCTTCCTTATATGATTTCGATGGCTATTTGGTTTTACGATCTGAGCTATTCAAAATGGATCACAGTCAGTGTTCTATCAATTTCTAAGATTCACAAATATTTTGAGAAAAAAAGATTGATATTTTCTATGCCTTTAATATTTTTATTATTTCTTGGTATGTATTCCCTACCTTTCACTGCTCAAAGATTACCTATGGTCTAGAAAGATGCTGGGAACCCAAAGGAAGGTATGAGTATATAAATGTGACTGTATATATAATTTCATATTGAAATATGGTGGATACTCAGTATCCGGAAGATATGCACTTCATTTGCTTATTCCTACTGGGTGTTTATTTTACTTCCTTTTTTCTGCCTTTATTTTCCTTTCTCAATAAAAACCGCAAAAAATATACAGTATATGTCCCAAGAAATTTAATATTCACCTGAATTCTGCTATTACAAAATTCAACAATTTCTCTACAAAAAAATTCCTATTTTTTTCTCTTTATGCCATGGTTTAACCCCAGACAACAACTAAGCACCACAGCTGCTCACTTCACTGCCCCAGCGGGATGGGGGAAAGAACCAGAGAAAGGTAAAGCCCATGTGCTGAGATAAGAACAGTTTAACAAATTAATAATAGGACTAATAGTAACAACTACAGGAAAAAGAGAAGGATTAATAAAACCCAAGAAACAGGAAGAAAGCACAATGCAATTATTCACCACTCTGACCTGGGCCCAGCCCATCCCCTAAGCAGTGATCAGCTCTTCCCAGGCAACTCCCCCAGTTTAGACTTGGAGCGTGATGCTGTGTGACATGGAATATCCCTCTGGCCAGTTCAAGTCAGCTGTCCCAAGCATTCTCCCTCTCTCCACTTCTTGTGCACCTGCTCATTGATACTGAGAAGTTCCTGACTTAGGGTAAGCACTGCTCAGCAACAACGAGCCCATCACTTTGTGCCAACATTATTCTCATAGCAAGCCCAAAACACAGAGATGTGCCTGATACTAGGGCAGAAAGTGAACTCTATTCTGGCCAAAACCAGGACACTTCTAACATCTCAGATGAAAAGCAATCTTTAATATTTCTCCAAGGAGAAAAACTCTCCAAGGAACAAAATACTAATTCTAAAGAAATATAACTAAGACAGAGGGTTTTGGTGTTTTGTTTGGGTTTTTTTGTTTGTTTGTTTTGCTGTTGTTTCTTTGACTGTTTGTGGATTTTGTAAATATAATCTTACTTTTATATCCTAAACCTGAACTTACAGTGTAAGCATAAAGACAAAGAAAATTTCATTGATATGCTCATTCAAAATTTGCAGCATCAGAAAACTGAGATGGTTCAGAAAAAAATTTAATCACCAATTGAGCTGACTTTTGATAATTAGAGATTCACTTCTGGAGTAAGACAACTTTTTAATAGATGCCAGTGCTGTCTTTTAACATGAAGATTAGAGGAAGCTTCTGTTAGATACTTCTGAGAAACAAATCCAAACTCTGCCAGTGCAATTTTCAAAGGGTTCTGAAAACCCAGTTACTCATGTCCTACAAAAAGACAGCCTGTGGTCACAAGTAATGCTTCCAGCTGCCTTTGGAAATCCCAGCAAAAACTCCCCTAGCTTCATTATTCATTACCCCTGTATAAGGAATAGGATAGAGAATGAAATACAAATAGATGTGGACGGATGAGAATGTAATTTAATAACTACTCAATATAACTGCCCACTGTCTGATGCATTGCTGCATAAGGTGCTATTGATTTGAGGAAAAAGATTATATGACAGCTAGGAGAAAATGTCTGGAGCTGTTCTTCCCAAGATTTATTGTTTCAGATAATGAGTAAATACATTTTATGTCTGAAAATCTAGCAAGGCTTTTCCCAACTCTCTTAGTATTGTCAGCTTCATGGACAAAACCCCTTATAACTGTGCTCTGTTTCAGGACTTGTTCTGCCTTCTAAGGCCTGTCAGGATGAAAAAACTCACTTATGGCAGCAAAGGGGGTAACTCACATGCAGATAGATATTCGGTCTGGCAAAACCCATCATATTCATCTTCATTGTCATATTTTAGGTCCTTCTGTACCTACTCTTCCTCTCTATCTTTTATTATGAGGTTCTATCTTTATCCAAAAATCATCCTGGGTAATTTCCTGGCTCATAGCCGAATATGGCATTGCATCCAGCTCTTTTGGCAATTCTGCAATAAGCTGCCTTGTGAAAGAGCTTCTCATTAACTAATTTCCCTAAGAAAAATTCCTTTTGGCATGGGCCCATCAGATAGAAGATTACCATTCTTTATTAGTTTACTCTTAAATTGCTGCCACCTCTTAGCTGATCTTTTTATCTGAGTAACATTTTAGCATCTTGGATTTAAAAGACACTGAGCTAATGATTTTTCCTGCCACAGCATTAGAATTGAAACATTTTGAAGCATATGTCACCGAATTAGCAGATTTCTATTACTAATTCCTACATGCATTAAGCAGATTAGAATAGGTGGGAAGTGGAAAAAGAGATGAGATTTACCCTCCATCCCCATGACATTCAAGACTCCCCATATGGAACAAAACCACTTTATACTGAAAGGCGCTACTTTTAGCAGTTGTGTTAAAATTACACCTACAATAATTAGAGAAGTGTACCCACTGCTGGGAAAATACAGGTGCCTCATCTCTTGTGCAATGCGAATCTTTATCTTTTATATACTTATATATCTATGTAAACAGAGCTCGAACTATAGATATATAGAGGGAGACAGACATAGATGTAGATAGATCTATGTGTATATTTGAGAATGAGAACAGGCTGAGCACCAAAGTTCATAAAGCTCAATATCTTTATAAAATATTTTCACTCATAACTCACTGACACTGGAAAGTCTATTGAAATTAATAAGAAGGTACTTGAACACAGAGTAAAGTGACCTGAGAGCCAATAGCAATTATTATGAAAAGATAATGGAGAACAAATTAATTGAAAAAGTAAACAAAAAAGNAGAGAAGAGAAGAGAAGAGAAGAGAAGAGAAGAGAAGAGAAGAGAAGAGAAGAGAAGAGAAGAGAAGAGAAGAGAAGAGAAGAGAAGAGAAGAGAAGAGAAGAGAAGAGAAGAGAAGAGAAGAGAAGAGAAGAGAAGAGAAGAGAAGAGAAGAGAAGAGAAGAGAAGAGAAGAGAAGAGAAGAGAAGAGAAGAGAAGAGAAGAGAAGAGAAGAGAAGAGAAGAGAAGAGAAGAGAAGAGAAGAGAAGAGAAGAGAAGAGAAGAGAAGAGAAGAGAAGAGAAGAGAAGAGAAGAGAAGAGAAGAGAAGAGAAGAGAAGAGAAGAGAAGAGAAGAGAAGAGAAGAGAAGAGAAGAGAAGAGAAGAGAAGAGAAGAGAAGAGAAGAGAAGAGAAGAGAAGAGAAGAGAAGAGAAGAGAAGAGAAGAGAAGAGAAGAGAAGAGAAGAGAAGAGAAGAGAAGGGCTCAACAGCTTAACTCAAATTCTTACAAAAAACAAGAAAAAAAATCTGCAAGCATAAAGAAGACAATACAGTAATGAGCAGAAAAGCAAAACAATACCTGGGGTTTTTTCTGCACACAAGACTCACTCTTGCCCTGCCCCCTGTCCCCTCCTCACCTTTCAGTAGACATCAAAACCAAAACACATATTACTGGTACTTCTTAAACTCAACCCAAATACTGGTTGAAACACAGCTTTGCCACTATTTGAACTGCTTTTTGAGAGAGAAAACATGAAGTCAATTAGTTGCTGCCAAAATCTTTAACACAACACTGATAATTTCAGACCTTGTATCAAGTATACTTCCATTGTTATTTTTATTGTATAAGATCCATGCACTTTGAACCTCTCTTCAAGTCAATAGCACCCTCGTGAAACCCTGCAGGAATTATTCAAAGTAATTTCCAGTAGGAACAAAGTTAAAGTGTCTAAGAATCATTATTAACCTGTGTATAGCACTCATTTTATAAGGATTATGTTTTCCAGATGATGCATGCTTTGACAGTTCTAACTGGATAATGGTTTTAGCAAATTGAGGGAGATTTCTAATTTTGTATGAATGAAAATCAATATATATTTCTTTGGATTTACTATATATAACTGTTACAATTCGCACAGCATTTTGTCAGCTACTGCTCTGGGTCAATCTGAACAAATTCCTAGTGTAAGACAAGCACTGTACCACTCCCTGGGGAAACCGAGGTAGAATTTTTCTTATCAGTATGATTAGGCCAGTGAAAGTTGTGTTTGTTTATTTTACTTGTATATGACATGTATGACAGTCCAGAATCAGTAGCAACAGCAATTAGGATCAGGCCAGTGACACCCTTCTGTCCTGCCCTGTGTCAAGAGGCTCTGATGCTGAAGCGTGGCACTTTTGGGAGATGGGGATGGATGGATGTGGTTCTCAGCAGCATCAGATCTGTTCAGTCCAGTTGCCAGAGGTTCTGTAGTCCAAGTGTACATGTGCAGGCACATTATCCACACCTCCATCTCTGGACTATAGTGAAGATGTTCATGTGATGACAGCAGCAGACCTAGATAGTCTTTTACTGTCAGTTTAGATGGCAGCAATATCTGAGACTAAATCCTCTCAGGGAGTCTTTTAAATATTCCTGTTATAAAACCTGAGGTGTAATGCTACAGTGTACCTGCTGCTGCTCCAGGCACAATTACTAGTCATTCAGAATAATCAGCTCTGCAATATAGTTTTAAGTGATTGACTGCTGACAGCAGAATCAGCCCAAAATGCTGAGGGACTCATCTTATTTGATGAATGTCTTCCACAAGGACATGTGGCAAAAATTAGCTTCAAGAGATAGTCTCTTGATGCTTCATTTGCATCTTTGTGTGGCCTCTGTCTTCACTGGTTTGAACCCCTCTGGAGTTGTCTCACATTTGCCATAATGCTTCTGCTTGCCTCCATCTTACTGAAGCTAGCTTTGGTGCAGAAGACTTTTAATAGCGTGAGTGTAAGAATTCTATTCTTACACTCCTATTCTATTCTATTCTATTCTATTCTATTCTATTCTATTCTATTCTATTCTATTCTATTCTATTCTATTCTATTCTATTCTTAAATAGTAAAAAAAAATTTTAAAGACTAGACTAGCTCTGAGTCTCAGAATCCCATTATCATCTTGAAGCTATTGCCTACATTTCTCTGTATCTGATACAAAGTCATTTTAAGTATTCTCCTTCACCTAAGTACAGTCTGGGCTGCTGGCGCAAGATTTCTTTTTCATCAACCATGTACCTCATTTAAAACTCCTCATTTTCCTTCCTGGTTCAGCTCAAGACATATTTTATCCTTCCATCCTTTTATCACCTCTTGGAGTTTTTTCACTCCAACTGCTCTGAGACTGATGGATATGTGTTAGGCACGTTTACAGAGGTGTAGCATTACAGACAAACAATTAACAATGCATCCCCAAAATTTTTATCTATGCTACTGTGTCCTTTTGTTTTTTGGTTTTTTTTTTGAACAAAAATATCTGCATTTGCTTGTTTACACAGCAGAGAAGTGGTTATCATTCTCATGTGGTAAAAAAAGCATTGCATTATGCCAAACCACTTGAAATAAAAAATGAAACACTGATGATAAAGCCTCACTCCTTGAAATCACCTTTTCTGTGATTATTTTGAAAATAATTTACCAAATCTGGTGATGGAGCTGTAAAGACAAGATCAGGTTAACTGCTCTGCTGTCCTCATTGTCCAAAGATTAATTCTTTAGTTCCCGTATTGGGAAATAGATTTCAAAAGCCCTGGAGACAGACCTAGAATGATTTTCCTGATATATCTTTCACCTTAGTCTAAAAAGGAAGGAGAAACTGAAGCAGAGTAGATTCACTATTTCCTTAACACAAGAGAGCATATTGGAGTGTGGTTATTTTTCAGAGGGGAAACCTTAGGAAAATTATTTCGGGGTCATAATATTTTATGGACCTAGAGGGAATGCTGAGAAGTGAAATCCTTGTCATTCTTAACAGATAACAGACTATGAAAATCACATTATACACCCAGTTGTTATCTTTAACTGAGAATCTGATTTACCAAAGGTAGTGAAAAGCAGAAGCAAAACTCAACAATATAACAAGCTAATCCCTCAGGTGATACAATTAAATGTTTTGGAAAACAAAAACACCATCAGTAAATAGGAAACTCATTGATGTTAAAGAATGATTTGTGTTGTATGTTGAGTTTTGATAACTTTGTCTGCAAACAATGTTTTTCTCCTGACCCAGAATGCCTTGACTATTGGAATATTCTTCTTTCTGCCTATTTGGACATGAGCTGAGAAGTACAGCCATGCTTATTCTGGTTCTTTGTTCTGTGAGAATCCCTCCCTTGCTTACTTGAACATGTTTAATTTTTTATGCATGAGGAAAAGCCGGAACATAAACATTGCACTGACAGTTGTACGTTATGTCAAAATGTTTATATATTTTTCTATGATATCATGAATATGCATTTTTTATGTAAATACATATAGTATCTCTCAAAAGCTTTAGGAGATATACAACAACTACAAGTCAGACTATAAATACATATGAAAAAGAACCCTAGAAAATAACTACTCTTGTAGGTCATACATTCATAGTAATCGCTCTGAGAAAATCATAAAAATAACTCTTCTCAATACTTTCAGGCCAAAAGCAGCCCCCAACATTTAAATTAAGATAAGTCACTTTGAATATTTCCTTCAGAGTGTGTATTATAAGTACCGATGTAACCAAATGCCACAGTTTTGACCTCAGCAATCTTCTGAAGTGCTCAGAGGATTTTCAGGGTCATACCACACCCACACAGATGTGATGCCAGCAGGTTAGGATTTCTACAGCTTTAAAAAGAGCAAGAAACAACCCAGGAGCAGACACTGAAGAGTGACTGAATATGGGTACATTTCTTTTCTGCACATCACTGCCCAAGTAGCTATCTTGTTTTCTTTCTCTCTTCTTCTTGGCTCCTCTCCATGGCATTACAAAATTGTACTTTGGCATGTGATCAGACACACCAGAGTGATCTTCATCTTCATGTTCTGACACAGACACAGTTTTTAGAAATGTGCTCAGTGGTTGTGTCACCAATGGAAATTGGTTTTTGTACCAAGGTTGCAACACACTCTGCAGGTAAGACAATAAAATTATCTGGAGTTGCTAAAATAGCTTCTCTTTTAAAAAATAAAACTTGAAAATATTAGTGTTCCCTATATTCTAATCCATGACAATTAACCTATACACAAAGTGTATTTCCAGTCTTAAGGTAATGTAGCATTCCTTCAAACAGGTGTCAAAAGCAATCATAGGCTAATGAGATTTTACAAGAACCACCTGCTGGTTGCTTTCAATTAGATAAAATACCCTGGCTGGAAGTGAGGAAGCACATTTTCATTATTTTCAAAAGAGTTGCACAACAGAAAGTGATAAGAGGAATAGAAATGAGGAACTAATAGAACAGTCTGAACTTTCCAGCTCCACTTCTCTCCTCCCCATTTCTATTTAGGGAAAAACAAACAAACAAACAAACAAATTCAACAAACAAATAAAAACAATAGCAACACTGAATGTCCAAAGACAGTGAGGAAAAACACAGAGAAAGCTTTGTGAATACCTGATATGATCAGTTCACAGACACCCCAAGACAAATTCTAAAACCAGTTTCTTTGAGTCAGATGAAGCATTTTGTTCAATTCAAGATGAAATGTTTTCCTTTGCATTTCTGTTGTCATTTTTAGGATGAAAAATTTTTTTTTTTCTTTTTAAAAGCAAAGGCTTTAAAATAAGGTAGTTATTGAATTTTAAACTTTTTACTGAATTTAGATTTCAGAATATGTCTTGGGAAGAAGGATGTGATCAGAAAGAACAGTTCAACAACCTGACATAATAGTCAGATATACTTTTTAAACATTTGTTTACTCAAGAAACCATGGGCCAAAAGGTACTCTGCCATCCCATTGGGACCTGGGTTTTCTAGTGTAACGTCAGAAATTACTTTGGACACTTCTGTGTTTAGAAAATTGATATAAATCAGAAGGCAAAGCACTCAATACAGCCCCCTGTGAATGGAGGAAGAGCATGGGGAAGAACATGACAGATTCTTTCCTTTTACGTTTATTACAGGACTTTCATACTTGCAGATTCCAGAGAAAAAAATTGAAAGAGCAGAGAACTAAAGAGACACCACTCCTTACATTTCCTCCCACCTCATATCAGGGTGTAAAGGGCATTGACAACAGAATCCTTGAGACTGAGAGGTTATTTGTAGGAAGTAAGACCTTTGGATTGGCAAAAAACCTTCAAGGTAGATTCTCTCTTCTCATGTAAACGTTTCATTTGTAGTTTTACACATTGAATTTTTTGAAGCATTGTGAAGGATTTAAAGACCAGTGTATAGCACCAAGGAAGATGCCTCCTGAAAACTGCTTTGGAATCTTTTACTGTGGATGTGTTTTCCATGGAGTCTGAGTATTTATATAGTTCTATTACCTCTGTTAGCAACAGCATTTTCAGATAATGTGCCTCTTAAAAATACTTTCTACACATTCCACCTGACATCTAAATGCTGATTTTATTTTCTTCACCATTTTGCACAGTTGGAAAAATATATAAAATATTTCCCATGATTCTTGTTCTACATGACAAGTTATCTTAATAAATTTTAAAAAACAGTCAGGGGATGCTACTTAGTTCTACAGAAGAGGAAGATTCCTTTCAGAAAAAGACAGAAAACATGAATTAAACAACTTCTCCACTGGCTGGCATTCAGTATGGGGAAAACAAAAACTAAGGTATAAGGAAAAGAGCAATTCCCTTAACAATGAGAGAGCTGGCTTTCAATAAATAAATAAATAAATAAATAAATAAATAAATAAATAAATAAATAAATAAATAAATAAATAAATAAATGGGTTTTAAAAAATAAAAAAAGACAAGAAAAACAAATTGAGCACCTTTGCCTCCCTAAGTGTTTGTGATGACTTACCGCAGCTGAAGGAAGGTTTTAAGGGCCTCTGGTTCTAGCCAAAAGCCAAAGAACCCTGTGGAAGGAAGAAGCTTTGTCCCTGTGAGAAGTGCAAAAGTGCTTACAAAAGGATTCTTACTTCAGTCAACTGAAAAAAGGTCAGATCCATCAGAGATCGATAGAAGCTGAATGCACAGTCACACTTCTTGAAGTTTCAACAGCTGTATACCCTGAAGATACTGTTCCAAAAGATGCATTTCAAACTGATTCACAGGCAGAATACAATTTAAATATTGTCTGTAGCACTAAAAAAATAAAAACTCACACTTGAGAGGCTACCTCCTCCAGAACCATGGCTTTTATACAGACAGCTGTGGCAACCAGTCCTTGCCTGCAGAGGAGAAAGAGAGAGAGACAATATGTCATCTAGAGGCTGACACCCTGCATAGATTTCCAAGTTAATTCAAATAAGGCAAGCAGATCACCCAAAAAAAGTGTTTATGCAAACGCAGGCTGAAAACCAAAAGGCGAATAATCTTTGTTTTTCATAAAGTGTCATGTGCAAATTAATTTAAAAATTAAGGAAATTAAGATGTGGTTGAGTTTTGGTTTTCAACATTTAAAGCAAGAAGGGATTAGTTTTAAATATAAGACGGGAAGAAGTCTTCTTTATCATCATTTGTGGTTCATCAGTCAGAAAAGGTCAGATGGCGTTCCACAGGGACAAATTTACTCATGGTCACACTAGTCTCAAATCAATCCATGGAGAGGACTGGGTGCATTAAAGCTCACTTCCCTCTGCTTTGTGGGGGTCATCATTTTCTTCTGACTCAGCTCAGCCACACATAACTGACATTTCATTCCATCTCCCTTAGAGGGATTGGTCAGCAGTGCTCTTTGGGCTATGTTTCCCCCTTGCTGGTGAGTCTCCTCCACAGCAGCAACTTTTCAGCAACTTTTGAAACATTACATATATATGTGTGTGTGCGTGTGTGTGTGTGTGTATGTATATATATAAAAAAAATATACATATACATATATATAAGGTGCCTCCTTCTGAAAAAGTGGTTTGCTTTGGGCATAGACAGTTCTTGCAAAACAACCCTGTATGTTCACATTAAACATCGGTTATTTTTAAAACAGAGTTCTTTCTGGGGAGGGACAAAACTGCAATTTCTCCCCCTTGCCCATTCTGCCCATTCATGCCCACAATATGTAAAATCAAATTTTATTTCCATTTACACCATTGCAGAAGGCCTAATCCAAGCTGCAATCTAACCCTAAAGAAATAAGAACAGTATTTTTTTTTTGTGACAAGGCTAGCCAACGTGTCTAGCTTTTAAATATCATACTTAAGCTATTCCTACATGAAGTTTTCCTAATGAATCTTATTATTGTTGTGTTACCTTCCAGCACTGCCTACCAAGACAGGAGCAGGTAGCGTATCCAGAGCTGCTACAGCAGACTGATTGAGAATCATTAGCCAGACAAAAGGGCAGATGATAGACATTAATATGAGGGAAGGAAAAATTACCTCATGCCATGCCCAGGAAGAGTATAATTGAGTTGTTTCTAAAAGAGAAAAGAAACCACTTGCAGAAGGGAAGCCTGATGATACCATTCATTGACTGCCAAGAGAACTGGAACAGCATCGTGTGTCGCAGCTCCACCCACCAAGGCAGCCTTGTTATCCTGCCTGTGGAAGACCATGACTTCCTCATGACTGGTCCCCAGGGCCACCACAACACCTGCAGAGAGTCAGCCCTTGCCCTCTGATGTTCATTCTTGGCTACATGGACTGTCCGTGGATAAAGAACAGCATGGTGGGGGTCACCTTGCTCCACAGGCTCTAAGTGGACCTGTGCCCCCTGTGACTTTCAATCCCCTTGCTCATAGCTGTGTATAAACCTGCTGTGTCCCTGGGATGGGAATGGAAGATCCTCGCAATGCTCTTGGGTCACCCTATGAGAGGGACAACAGCTTCCTCAAGGAGAAACAGCTTTGGAGAGAGTGTGAGAGAAGAGGTTCTTCTGTCCTATCGAAGTTGCAAAGAGCTTGGAAAATAGTTCCAGTCTACTGACATCCCTGAGGTCTTGTCAAACTTGTTTTTTATCTATGAACACATCTGAAAAAGAAAGGGGCAACATTTTTTTACAACTCTATGCGGCAACCTCATCCCAAAAATGCTGTGTGGACCGGAGCACATACACAGCAGAGTCTCTGCTCCCAGATGTCCCCAGACAAGGAGACATCAGGAGTGTAAGACATGTTCTTGCTTTGCAGCCATGGCAGGGCAGAGCAACCTCAATGCTGTCATGAGAAGATGGGGAGAAAGGAAATTCTTTCATCCTGCCAGTAACAGCACCTACAACCCTGTGCTGCCTTATTGAGGCTAAGCCTATTTTTTATTCTGTTGATTGAAGAAGAATTTAGCCTGCTACTCTTCAAAACTTATTCTTTGTAATATATGGTGCTTGGCTTTTTTCATTACTGCTGTTGATCAAGATTCACATGGCTTTTTATTTCTTTTGAATGAGCACTTATGAAAAGGTGCATGTCACTAGGTACAGTCTTGGGATATCTTTTCCTACATATGTTGGGAAAGATGATGAAGGAAGGCCTTGAAGAGATGGTTTACTAGTGAAAGATTTTAAGAATGAAGAAATAGAGCTGAAAGCAAAACTTGAGCTATAGAATGTGAAGCAGGAAGACAGTGATTAGGTTATCTGAAGGCCAGGCCCCTGATGACAAAAACAATACAGCTCCCCAGACAAAGAGATAAGGGGTTGGGCCCGGCCAGGTGATAGGGAAAAAAGATGGGTTTGCCAAGGTTTTAGTATGCTAATGTAATAGTTCCCATAGGCTGCATGTAGATTTTGTAGGTTTTGTACCCTGTACCGGTTGGTTGATGTTAACCTGAGTATTCAGCATAGAAGGGAATAAATGGGATTGCAACAGGAAGTTCGCTCTCTCTTGGACCACACTTCAGCCGGAGCTGATCAGGCTGGCTGTCCCCACGAACAATAAACCACGTGTCCAAAGAGCATCCCTGTCTCCAGAAGTCTCTCGCCGCACCCCAGATAGCACCCAGACTTTTCTAATATACATATTTTTAATACATCAGCTATTTATTTTACCCTGGTAGATCTTGATTCTTTCATTCCTTGTATCATCTGTGTTTTGCTTTATTTTGCTGTATTGTTTACTCAGAGTTGTCAGAAGATGCATGTCAGTCCTCAAATCTAGGCCCAGATGGTGTATATATAGATCAAGTCAGAAGATGTCAAACATATATACCCAAATTAATTATCTTCTTCTTTTTCTTTTCTTTTTTTTTCTGGACAGAGTCATTAATATAAAAAGGTTACAAAAATGTTTTTCTTGGGTCTCTTTCCTATTTCATACTACAGACAACTTAATTGTGTAATATAGATATGTATTATGTTACAATTAGTGCTATATATATATAATGTTATATAAAGTACATATGTAATGTTACAATTATTTAACCTGAAAATATATTGTACTACATAATACAGACAGTGCAAAGTAGAAAATGTGGGTGGTCTTCTCTATTCAAACAGGAGATTACCATGGTTGCCAAGCAAGGGTCACTCATTCATCTTGAAAACATTTTCTGAGCAGTCAATTAAGAAAAAGTGGCAAAAGGATGTTCAGTGGTAAATGAAGGAGTGAACAAGCTCACAAGGCTGGTTGAGAGGACATAAACTACTTGTCTGTCTTTCAGCTGCAGTAATGAGAAGAAGTAATCCTGAAATATAATTTTCCACTTAGATCCAAGGATGTCAACTGTTTTACACAACAAGCTACATAGCTGTATTAGCTCATAACATAAACTAACTCTGCATACTCAAATCAAGTACCTGAATGGGCAAAAGCTAGGAAAAATATCCTCCTTCTGCATGTTAGTGGAGCCCATTTCATCTGTATTCGGCACAGTACAACTTGGAGCAAACTCACAAACTCTTACACTCCTGCCCTTATTACAAGAGTGTGTATATAGACCTGTATTGCCAGGATCATTTCACGTGTCACTGAAATGCAGGCACCGCTGAAGAAAAGCAAACCCTTAACAAAGCAGTATATTAGCTGTAAACAGACAAGTATGAGACCCCAGGGAGATAAAGGCAAAAGGGGTGACCATGGCCCTGAAGCTCTGCTTAAATGAATTCACAGTAAATTGCCTCATTTCTCCTTTTCCCATAGCATGAATGCAGCAAGTTGCAGTTTTTTCCACAGTTCAGTTCCCCCATTTGAATATACAGAGATACAGCACACACACAGTGGCTGGAGTCAGCACACACACCCAGATCAGAGTCTGGTCTGTCTATGCTCCAGGGAAAAACACATGGATTGAATGCCTGGGGAGAAACTTGGCATAATAAGTCACTCAGTTCCAGTCAGACAATTATCAAAAAAAGGACCCTCCCTGTAGTTTTCTTTAAGATTGCACCTCAGCTGAACCTTTTGTGAATACTGAGTGCTCTAGAAGCAAGAAGCCACCTTTTGCCCCACAGGTGTTGAGTGGTGGTGCTGACTTAACCACAGAGTGGGTCCCATTATGTCAGAGGATGGTTATCCCATTGCCCTCTCCATTAAGGCTACAAATAGCACTAATCCATAGTGCCAACACATGCAGAAGTACTGGTGTCATTTGCACTACACCTAAATTAGGATTCTTTTTCTTAATGCAATGTCTCTCTCCTAATCTCTTTTATACCTGTGGTAGATGAGATTTCAGAAACTTGTATATGTGACAACAATACACCAAGGAAAAGAAAATTAACATGAGAAGCCATGCTTAGATTTATTTCTTTCAAAAACTTTCTGAAGTCTGCAATTTCAGCAACCGGGAGACAATCTGACAGTCAAAGATAATCACTTCTCCAATCAGCTGTCTTATTTACCAGGCTGCTAGATGTGCAATTATTACAGCTGCTCAAAGGTTTCTTTAACTTTTAATTTATATATAAAACCATAAAACATACAAGATTGACAGCACTGGAAATGGAAAGCCTCTAATTTATCCAAAAAAAGGTAAACTGCTTTTACTGGAGGCAAGAATGCTCCTCCTTCACACTTCTGATGTGCTTCAGCTTGAGAAACAGGTGCCATTGATCAGTTGAGTAAAATACAAAATAATAAAAATTAAATACAAGAGGACATGAAAATCTAAGTTTCACCAATGCCTTTGTGTATTTTTAATTAGATCCCTTTTGAAGGCAACAGTTACTAAGATAGCCAAATTACTCTGAAAAAATCTGGTTAATTTACCAGTACAATAGGGTAGGAGTATGAAAAAATAGGACTACTTTTGTGAAGAGTTCTTTGATTGAAAAGGATTTAGAGTCCTCATCTTTGCCCGTTTCTGAACGGAATAATATTCTGTGAACAAACTGCTCCTATGAGCAGCATGAACATGGATGGAGAAAATGGAGCAGACATTGGAAGCAAGGCAGACCAGCAGCACACATCAGATGTGAGAATGGACCCGATGGGAGTTTCCACTTTAAATACACAAGTTTTTAAGAAATATATAGAAAAGTTAAAATAACGGGACTCTGAACTTCTTAGTGCAATTTTCAAATCCCACCACAACTCACCAAGTGTTTTCATTCTGACTGGACAGACCAACTAAAGTCACCTGTCTGCCATGAGAAATGGCTGATCCAATGTAGCAGACAGTGACATGCGTAGCCTGTCTGTCCCAATTCCCTGCAGCATCTCCTGGGACTCCTAGTCCTTGGCACACAGAAGGAAATAAATATGACTTGCTTCTAAGTCATATTCATGTATTTTCAAACTAGAGAGTACTCATTTCCTGCATTCATTCCTTCACCAACTCCTTAATATTTCCTGCATATTGTTAATTGATTTAGGGTAACATTTCAGATTTAAAACAGGACTAGAGAAACTTATTTTTTTTTCCTGAACCTTTACCTTTTCCAATATAACCAAATTCTCCAGCTGAATGGCACAAGGGACTTCAAGGAGCCCCAGAAATGTCTTTTCAGTGCAGCATTGCAAATGGTAACAATAAATGTATTTTGGGGAAGTCACATTATCTATGAATTTATTAATAGGGAATCAATTGAGAAGCAAAGGAATAAAGAAAATAAACAAAAGTCTAGTAATAAAAAACAGGTACTAACTGTAAGGGATGATGGTAAATAGATAAAAACTAATAGTGAGCAATACGTGGATGAAAGCAAACACAGTTTACATCTACCATCTTAAATTTATCTCCAGAGGCTCTTTTAAACAGAAACAGCAGACATAACTGCTTTCTCTTTCCTTTCCTCTGTAAGGCAAAGGTGAACTCAATGTCTTTGGAAATTTGTGAAATTAAGACAATTCCTTAGACCATCAGGTAACTGGGGAGGGGGCACAGTGTGTAGCAATCTATCAAATCTTTAGGAAGCTTTAGACAAAAATAGTGGGTACAAAGTTTTAAAGACACAATGAACACAGCAGTTCATTGGCACAGCAGTGTTGGTTTGTTTTCATGAAGGAGGGTTTTATGCTGTTATTTGCTGCTATCATCCAATAAGATACTGTAATTCAGTGTTGATGATTCTTCTAAATGCTAGTGACCAAGCTCCATGCTACTGTGCTAGCTTCCTACCAAAGCCTCAGCAGAGACTTTCACAAACAGACAGAATCAGGAAACTAGATTCTGAACTTTGCAGTAAGAAAAGGTGTGCAAAAACTTGATTTCCAAAATGCTGAGAGCACAATTGCCTCTGGAAATGTTGGCAAACATAAAGTTAGCAGAGTTATTGTTTCCTATCAGGTGTTAAGCACCTTTTGATTTACTTGTGTTTTCCCCCATCATGTCATCTGTTCCTTTTGTTGCTCCTATAGTGTTGCCTATAGTGATTTTGACAAAGCTGCATTTGACCATAAGATGTTCCAAGACCCCTCATGCAATTAGCACAGCAGTTATGAAGCCAGACCAAAAATCCACCAGTATAACCCACAAACTCTTAAAAAAAATTAATATAATTCACTGTCCAATGAGAATCAAATAAAAGCCATTTAAAAGACAAGACACATATAATCTTAATCTAGAATCTATAATTTTATAATCTTACATTATAATCTATAATCTTAGTATGTAAAGTCTGGGAGGAAGTCAGTGTCAATGACAGAATGAAAACCTCTTTCCAGTCAATGAAGAACAGAATCCTCTTGGATTCCTCAAACAGTTCCCATTCCTAATATGAGATGATGCAATAAATCCCACCCTAGCAAAAAGGGGAAAAAAAAAAAAAACAAAAACAAAACCAAGGAGGTTCTTTCTTTATAGTGAGATAAATCAGTATGAGGAGGAGGTATCCAGGTTTGTGTCCAGAAGGCAAACACAGTTTTTGTAACTGGATCCTTTTTCTTGGGGCAAGTGTCTCATCCATCTGGGCTCACCATTCTGCAGCAATCACAGAGGAATACTCTGCTTTCATTCAGTATGACATTTTCTCTGTGTATGACTTGTTAGCATGAAGTTTCAGCCTAGAGCTAAAAATAGAAGCTTAGCCTCTACTAACCACCATCTTCCAGCTAAGCAGGAGTTTTTTAGAGCCTTTTAGCTATATGTAGATCTGATTTTTGCTAAAGAATGAGAGTACAAGAGCATCAAATCTAATTGCAGTAGACTGGGTGACATTACTTGTATCCTTTTCTCCTAGTATATTTCAGTAATGTACAAAGCATTTGCAGAAACTTATCAAAATTAAAACAAATCAGCAGTGGAAGGATAGTTGGCTTCTAGAAAAAAAAATTTAGTCCGATTTTTTAAATTGGGATTTCAATTCTGTGCAAAGCTTCTTTCTAGATTTTTCACAGACATTGTTATAGCTAAAATAAATGGCATAAAAATATAATCAAGTAACTTCAGGAAAAAAACACCAAATTGTTCATCTCTCAAAATGTAAAGGACAAAATAATGAATTCAAAAAATATTAGTTCCAGGGAACTGTAAAATCAACCATATGAAAAGAACTCCATCAAAAAACAGCTAATAAAATTGCTGTGATGTATTAACTTGTAGGGTAGGATATTTTTTATCATTTTCTGAGAGGCTATTAATAAATTGCACAGAAATACACTGAAAGAACAGTTGTGATTGCAAAAACTACGGTAAAAATGGAGTGTCAGAGGCGGCAACATTTTACTTATTTGCAAATGTTAAAAAAATTACAACTAGCTGCACTGCTGCTTGTGCCCTCCAAATGAGTTAAATGAGGTGGAGATGTGAGGGGAGCTGACCTCTCAGGGCTGGCCATTTCAGTGGCCACGTGCTATAACCAGATGGTGTTCTCGCCGTATAAAATAAAAACCCATGGACCTGCTGGGCACAGGTGCCGTGCTGCCAGGCTGTAGTGGTGTCATCCCAGGACACATGGGACTCATTGCCCAGACACAGAACTTCTCTGCCAAGACAGGATGGCAATGGCAGCTGTCAGCTTGAGCCAACTCCATCAGGTCTTGCCAGTTCCTTACTCAAAACTGCTCATATCATTCCATGCTATTTTTCTATCGATTCACCAAGTCACCAGTTTCAATCAGATCTCTGCTGTGCCTTCTGTGCCACATCTTGACAAGAGGAATTCCAGCATGGGGATGATTCTTGCTTGGCCTGCAGTGATCCCTTATGTAAAAATGTCACCCTGCCACATTCCTTCATACAGTTGGAAGGATGCTCTCATTTTAAACAGAGTCTACACATTCTTTTCTGTCTCTATATGAAATCCTCTGAAATCTTTATATCCCTTTACCTCTCACGTGCCTTTCCCTTTCGTTCATATCATTCCATGAGAAGTAATACCAACTCTTTTTGTTTATTTTCAGATTTGCAAGAGATGCTTCCTAAAATCACTTCTGTGATCTTTCAATTAATGGTGAAATTTTTCAACTTACCGTTTATTTCCTTATAACAGGGTACAGTTCAAATTTCACCATGTAACACACTGCCATCTGTATTTTTATGTTGATGCTGCCAAATACCCAGATTTTACTGAACCTGAAAAATGTTGCTCTGCTCTTAACTCTATGAGCTGTTAATCCTCACAAGAGCTTCTCATCTCCATCACAGAAATTATGGCTCCTAAATTATAAATTTTTCACTTGTTTCAAGTTTGTATTTGCATATTCTCACTTGCCTTCAATAAATATTAGGAGCAGCCAAGCCCCGAGCCTTTCCTATCTTCTTCTTTAGGTACCTCTCTTTTCAGCAGACACTAACTTAACCAGCAAAATCTGGGTGATGCAGCCTATGTGATAAATCCCTTTTCTGCTTATTTCCATTTTGCTATGTGTAAACAGGTAATGCACTATCCAGTTTCACATCTAATTGGGAAAACAAAAATGAGAGGATAATTTGCTCTTTCTGCCTTCCTCTAGTAATCAAGCCTGAGTATTTGTTGCTGATGTAAATATGATACTCTAGCTATTAATTTACATTTTAGCAAATACATAACTTCATTGTATATCCTCAGGCACAGGCTCCTTGCTCTTCAAAATCAATACTTTACAGAATTGATGAAATAGGCTACTATTAGCCTTTGATGTTCCAATAATTTTGCTGTCATTTCCTTTAGGATTAATTAAATGAAACCGCACCCATCCACATGACCTATCTCCCCTGGTTCTTTGATCCCTATTGATATTGCTATTGAAACTCTCTCATCTGATATTCAAAAGAAAGGAATGGCTCTGAAGCCCTCACTTTGTCTAGTATCACTCTTCAGTGGAAATGATGCATCTACCTTTGAAGGTTTTTGAGGCAGAATTTTCCAAAGGATAATACAAAGAGGACAAATATCACAGTGTGTGCTCTCCACTTCAGCACTTCTGGGTGACATGATCAAATCTGGGGAGAGATGTCAGTCCTTATTTTCACTATGACTCTATCTTCAGTTACATGAAATTATCTAAAAAATCTAAGGATACATTCCTAAGAATTTTATTATTACCATCAGTTTTCGTGCAGCTACCAGAAGTGGACATTGTAGTGATTCACCTTTTTCAATAAGGTGTTTTATGCTGAATTTCAATGCAATTTTCCACAAAACATACTTCCTCTAGAACTTCATGCACTTTATATGCACCATTGCTTCTACTGAATTCCTTAAATTCTGAGAGAAGAGCTCTCTTCCCTTGTAGCTGTATCCAGTTGAGACAAAAGACATTGCAGATAAGTAGAATGACTGAAGAGAAAACAGTACAAGGTATATTTCCTGGGGTTTTTTTCTTTTTTTTAGGAATGGTTTATCTTCAACAGTTTTCCTTAAGCCCAGAACAGGTCTGTCTTCTTGAAGAAGATATCCTTCAATTTTAGTGTCACCACAGTGTTCATCTTTTTGAACTTAAATTTGTGGTTTCTAGAAGCTCAGACCATCACATTAAGTTTGACAGGTTTTAGGAAACTCTAGTTACAGTAGACAGAAGAATTGAAATAGTTTCATCTCAGGTGAAAAATAAGGAAGTTTAAATCATAGGCTTTGAAAGTACCACATGGGGAAATCTCCAGATGTACTTGATTTGACATCTCAATAAGAGAGAACAAGGCATTGCAATGTAAAATGAAGCACATGAAAGAAGGTCAGCACTGCTACCTTTCAATTAAACTTGTGCTTCTGAAAGGTTGAGGTGAAGGACCTCAAGGCCTCCCATATCAACTTTTGATGCTGAACTGAGTGTCCATATTGAAGTTTGATCTTAGAAAAGAAATAACTGGACATTGTCTTGTAACACATGACTGATACCACAGATTAAAAAATAATAAAGGGTCTGATTCACTATTGATTTTTGGCCTTTTTGGCTATATTCTGAGCTGGTGTAAATCAGCTTAACCTTTTGATGTCAGTGGCGTTATGCCTTCTTTGACCTCCTGCAAGATCCATACTGAGCAAGGACTTACATTTATGAAAAAGAAACATTAATAGAAATTAAAGCAAATGAAAGTGAAGGACCTCCTATTCCACCAAAGCCAGAAGCAAACATTCCTTTGTCTGGCAAGAGAAAAGGCTCCCTGCCCTCACTGCTGGGTGGAGCAAGGATTGCCATTTCTGCTGCAGACTAAATTAGCAATGAATCAAACACTCGTTTAAAGAGATTTTCCACAGCTATTTTGATTTGGAAGATTTGCCATGGGAGGATATAAGGGCTGTAATAGCCTTTTTTAGCAGTGCTCAGTGCAGCAAATACTCTGTAGCAGAAGGTGCTGAACCTCAAGTGGTTTTGCTCATTTGCCATGAATACCACAGCCTTACCCATCCCTGTCTGACTACAACACAAGCAAATCGGTTCAAAACTTGGCTTCCTGTTTCATCTAATGCCAGAAACCTGTGCATAAAATTCAAGTTTTTAATGAATTGCTTGAAAAAATAAAGAGGGGGAAATGCATCTATAAATATTACATATTGATATAAATGGATGTTTTCAAAATTTGCTCACACCTATTTGATATCTGACTTTCAGCTGGCTTTTCATTCAGACATGAACACATATTCATACACACATGAGCCTCCCACACACAAACATAAATCCCTCAGACTCATTTAATGTGATTTATAAATACTTCACTGTAATTACTTTAGCTAATATACTTAAAATTAGACGAAGAAATTTCTGCTATGCAAGAACTAACTAAAAAATTAGTGAACTGTAGGTAAGAAGTAAAAACTCTTTTTTACATCTTATGAGAATATGTAAGACAAATAGTAAATTTCAGATGGATGGTATGTCGCTGTTTGAGGGGAACACATGACTACAGAAAGTAATACTATGGAGCACAATGGAAATGAAATCACAATTCTAGTAAAAGGAGATTAATTCTTTTATAGGTGCTGTCAATTACATTTTTTCTATGGAACAATATAATGAAAAATTGTGTATTCAAAAACTTGTTTTGTATAATATTACATAATATAAATTAATATAATATATAATGTACTGATACACAATAATATAATTGTTTCTTCAGATAATTTTGCTTCTCTTATTGGAGATTGAAAACACCAGTTTAAGAATTAAATTCCAGACAAAAACATAGTGTATTTTTGGGTTATAGCAGTTTTGAAAACAAAAAGTTGGTTCTGATGTTTCAACATGAAAGGTCTTCCTTTTCCGCTGACAAGGAGTCCCTGTTTTCAGCACAGGTTTCCATGGGGAAAGTCAGATCCAGGAAAAGATATATCTGAGACTGGCATTTCATGTCCTAGTTCACCACAGGTAATCACGAGTATTCGCTGCAATCAGAAGTATCACCATTATGACATGACACATCATGACCTACAATGTAATACCTTATACCAGGATGTAGAGGAAGCTTGATTTGATAGACATTTTTCATCTGCTAATGACAAATTAGGGACACTTCTGAATTATTCATCTACAATTCCTGCATATGCTTAACTCAAATCGACTTTGATGCTGTGCAAGTTTCAAACTTACTACAAGAGAGATTTTTGCTTTTATATATAACTAACATCAGAGAAATGAAGTAATAAAAATCTACTGAAATCAAGTTTGAATTTCATGACTGTTTGCAATGCTTGCTAAGCAGACCAGATTCAGAACAGACAATGACTTACCAGTTTCCTTAATGAAAGTTTTTAAAAAATGCAAAATCAGAGCAGCATTTCACAGTTATTTGTTTACTCTGCTAACTTGCACGTAATTAAATTATGTATAGATGCGCCAATGAAAATATATGACTTCCAATGAAATTGTACAGGTTGCATTTACTGTATTTATTCACGCTGATAGATGCAGAAAATATAATGGATTTAAAGGGAGACAAATGCCTGTTTAATAAAACAAACTGATTACCACAGGAGTCAATATATTTTTATATTGATGTGTTCATTAGCACTGGAACATTCTATTTAAAAACCAATCAACATACCTTCATACCAGGATTAAAAATCAGCATTGTTAGAGCAGCTCACTGGTAAGAATCAATACAGCCTCTGGTTCTGTAAATCTTCAACAACAGAGAGACCTTTCCTCCTCTCAGGATTGCCTGAATGGGGCAGTTCAGCTAAAGGGGTTTCTGAGTGCTCTGAGCCATTACCCTCTGTAAGGGTGGGATTCATCCCCACCTAGCCAAAAAAATAATCTACATCCAAGTAATGAAACATAGGGTCTGTTAACCACAGAGGAGGACAGAATTCCCCAGAGTGCCATGTTCCTGCTACAGGTGACACAGCTTAGAAGAATCTAAACTGCTATCTTAGAGCTTCCACCTTTCTCCAATGTTATGGACCTTTCCTAAATGGCCAGTGTGGGCTTTTTGGGAGGCACTGGACACAGTCTTTCCTGTTTGATGTGCTGGTTACAGTACTGTGGAGATGAGTTTTGGGAACATAAGTTGAAAAAAATTCAGACGGAAGGATTTTTTGCCTATGAGTATAGTGAAAAAGTGGAAGAGGTTGCCAAGAGATGTTATGTAGTTTCCAACCCTAGGTGTTTTCAAGGCCTGACTATAATCCCCAGAGTAACCTAACCTGACCTAATAGCTGACCCTCCTGTGGCAGGTGGTCGATCTAGGGACTTCCTGAGGCCCCTTCCCACAGGAATTATCCCTTGTTTCTGTGGTATTTATCCATTCTTGTCTTTGTACTGAGCTGACGCCCCTGATGGCACTTCAGAGAGTTCAGAGTGAACATGAAGTTCAGTCAACTCAGTTGGAGTTTCACCTTGAATTGCAGTTCAGAAGTCTCAAAAAATTTCATACCAGTGCCTGCTGAGCACCTGCTGAGGAGGGTGTGGTGACCTTTTGGGGACTTCAGGCTTATTAACAAAACAGAGATAAACCACAGCAATTGGATTCAATTCACTTTCTTGCTCAGTCCATGTTTAAGAAGCATCCTCAACTTCAGAAGCTTACAGGTGTACCATGATCAGCCCCACGCAAGAAAATACAGAACTTTGAAATCAAATTGCAGTTTCTACAAATGATTTCCAGTTTTTTGGTAATTCTTTACTTTGGTTATTTTATCCTAAATTCTAAGTTCTGCTTGGCTGCAGAACTTGAAAAAACAGAGTGTGGAGAAAACCCATGAATTTCCTCTTCTCTTCCACTCCAGTGGTCAGAAGCAACAGCAACTTCTGTGTTGCCTTAATGCATGTTAGGTCTTGGACACCTGGAAGGGTGAGGGCAGACTGTGGACAAGGATGCACAGAAAAGATAATACAGCAGGTGTTTAGGTATGGGATAATGCTCTCTAGGAGTCTCAGTGTGAGCACCAGTAGCAGGAATGGCTCTGAGGGGGGTGACAGCTGGTGACATGGCACAGCAGCTCTCTGGGAAGTGGGCTGCCCAAGCCAGTGGCTGCTGCAGGCCCTGGGAATACACCAGCAAATCTGCGTGCTTGAAAAGGCAGAACAACTTGAAAGAAAACACAAGGATCTAGGAGGCAAAATCAGTTTAGCAAGATTAAAAAACGATAGGGCATTTATATTAATAAAAGCATGCCTTATAATTATGCTAACTAGGCTAAAAATTATAGGGCCAACAGTCTTTATTTCAGACATAAGATGATCACCAGCTGGGGACAGACAGAAATTGCATCTCATGGTAAAATATTGCACAATCAGGTGCATTGTGTGGGTATTTTACTTTCCTGTGAAACATCTGGTGTGAGCCACTGTCAGAGACAGGATTTCAGACTAGCTGGACCATTTATCTGTTCTGGTGCATAATTCTTATGCTGCTTTAGCTTGCAGGCTTTTCTGACTGCTTGAGAACATTTATGAAATTGTAGGGCAGGGAAGAGAGATGTTATTTCTAATTGAAGAATTTGCTATGTCTCACCACCTGTTGTTTGTACGTAAGATGATAGGGTTCCAATCACAAGATTAATGCACAATTTAGACTGGAAAAATATCAGCAAATCTGTCTGATTCTCCTATTTTAAACCCTTTCATGATCTCCAGAAATATTTCACAGTGCCAAGAACAATTTCAAAAATAAACCATAGGACTTTATAAAAAGCCTTCAAAAAGCTGCATCTGTCATTTGCATATGCAAAACTTTTGCTGCAGATTCATGAATAAGATTGGTGGTGTAGTTCCTGTAAAATTTATTGGTGTTGTGATTAAATGGATTTTTTATTTTTACTTTTAATGATAGAAATATTCAACACTGATGTGCTGAACAAAAGTGTAGAAATTAAAATCTACAATTTAATAACAACTAAATTATCTACAATAATCCCACAAAAACTCTCCAACATAATATTTTGTTCCATGTTAATTGCTTCAAACCCCTTTTTTTTTCTTTAATAATTTCCACTCAGAAAATTTTTACTTCTAAAAACTTACTAAAGTTGAAGAAATTCCATAGATATTACCTTAATATTAAAACTTCATTAGCTGCCTTGATTTTTTGCAGTAGCCATGACTGATTATTCCCGTTAGGATATCCATTTGTGTACCTGAACCTTTCTTCCCAAGACTTTGCAACAGTGCCAGGAGCTGAAGATGTGATTTTTTTCCTGTCTCTCTTTCATAACAGCAATACTGAATTTGTAAGCTATTTTAATATTTTTGTTGACATATAACAATATGTTGAATACTTAATAGCCATCATGCTGTAGGGAAATGACAGCAGAATATCTTATTGGACTTTATCTTTTGTATAAATTTTGACAAGGTACTAATTTTCCAGTTATAAATTATTCAATTTTTACTAAGATTTTATATAATTGATTAAAAATTATGTCCTACCACTTCTTTTTTCTACTTTAAGGATGGTTTCAGCCTTAGGAAAGCACTTCTTGTTCTCCAAATGAAGTAAATAAAATTGAGAGAAGTTCATCACAAGCTTACTATTTTCTATAATCGTCACATAACCAGTCTATAACCTGAGAAAAAAGAAATTTTGATCTTTGACTCTGAAGAACAATAGACTCATGTTAACAAATATTTACTAGTTTAACAGACAATTCTTGAGGGACAGTCAAAAAGATTTTGAAGACTGAACTAAGAAAATGGTGAGGCACAGCTAAGTTTCTAAGTTTCTTTCAAAAATAATTCATACAATGTAGTTTAAGTAAATCAATAAATACCTGTGTAATGTCCTGTTCTCATGTTAATAACACTTTCAGACAGACACTTTTGGGAAGAAAGTAATCTTTTCCTAGTTTACAAACTCCCAAATGTTGTTTTTTTGAAGTTAAATGAAAATCTGCTTCTAGCTCATAAAATAATAATTTAAAATAGATTTTCTAAGTTTACAGCATGAATTCTTTTATTAATATATTTTCCTTTTTTCATTCAGTTTTCCAAGCAGATCAAAAGCTCTACTAGTGAATTCTTCAAAGAGAGGTCTCTAAGTAAACCTTTGAGGGCAAACAAATAAAACACTGAGTAGAAGATCTACCATTTTGGAGAGGGATAAGAAATACTTCATATCTCATTGCTGAAAAATAATTTTTGGTTGTGATTGATAAAGAATTCAATAACATGCTTTTTTACATTAAAAATAATCTTCTTTTGTTTGCTTTTTCAGCTAGTCAAAGAAAGGCTCTTGGGTTTTGGCTACTGTTGGAAGAATGCACAGCATAATGGTAAAAAACTCATGTTTAACATTCAGAAGAAGGAAAAAAATCTACTACCAACCTGTAAAAGTTTGTAAAAATGCTTAAAGGAACATACCCTGAAGTGGCATAAAATATTGAAGCCAGTAGGATGGCTGATTTCACATAACTGAGCACAGAAACTAAGAAAAATGTGTTACCCCAAAGCCAGCAAAATCCTCCTAAATAGTTCTGGTTTGGAGTCTTAGCAATCCAAAAGCCTGTGTAGGCTCCCTGCATACAATCTAGCATACTTTCCTTTAACAGACCTATGAAAATGCACAGATTCAGATATATTCAAAATGTTAACTTTATCCATGCCAATTCATATATAAATGCATATATTGCAAGCATTCAAAAATAAAAAAAACCAGGAATTTTGCGTACATCCCTGCATTATTTATATGTAGGAACCATTTTTCCTAGCACTTGTTTCCTGACTTTTATTTATGAATGTTTGCAGAGATTACTCTTCACCCCAAGATCAACTGTAATACTGTTGAACACCATTGATAATGCAAAAAAACCAATACAATATTCTTTAAAAACATATGTATTCAAATTCTTGTCTGTTTACCATTTAGCCAGAGAGTCTATCAAAAAACATTTATAACCCTTGCTATTCCTGAGAAAGATTAATATCTTCTGATTTCTGTTAGTGCATTATGCATTACAGAGCTGAAAGCTCTGTACATGTAGCATCAGCACGTTTATCCAAGTGCTAAAGTGAGGACTTTAGATTTTGCCTGTTGCATAATGATCAGAAGGTACCCAGCTTTCTGCTGAGATCCTGGAACTGCAGCCCGTGCAAAGAGGCAGCCCTAAAGGTGATTGTTGTTGCATTTGGGATATTGGAATATAGCCTAGACATTTTCTTCATTATCCTTTTCATTCACAGAATGGTTGATGTTGGATGAGACCTCTGGAATCGCCTGGTCCACGCTGCTTCCTTGTCCTGCTGGCAGCCCAGCACCTGCCCACACAAAAGTCCAGCTACTCTCGGCTTGGAGCAAAAGCTCATGAGTCAAGAGTCAGAGTCAAATTACCATGCCATCCTCACAGCCTGCTGGGTGGCCTGGGGTTGTTTTCAGTCTGATGGCATGCTAGGCTGGCAGGGTTAGCACCCAGGGAACCCCATATGGAATGTTGCAGCACCAGTTAGGTCAAGTTCACCTCAGTGCTGCTCCAATAGCTTTGCTGCCTTCACAACACACAACTCCCCAAGGAGGCTCTTCTCTTCAGCCCAAATAGGGCAGAAAACAGCTGAAACTGTCACCTCATTTAAAGACACCTTACGAAGATCCACCAAAGAGCAGTGATTTTCTGCCATTACCAACTTTGATTTGAGCAAAGGATCTAATGTTGAGAGGGTCTAGCTCTCATTGCCAGACATTTAGGCTTAAGCAATCACTCTTTTAAGGTTCTTTGGAATAACTGGGATCTCTAGCAAGTGCACATGAGCAGTAACTCTGCTGAAGGCCCCAGACATTCTGGTGCAGAACCAGGATGGGAATGAGAGCAAGCAGGCACACACTGTCACCATTTGCCACCCTGAACAGTGATCAATGGGACAATACAAATACATGGAGAACTGGGAGCTTGTAGATCTTATATTCTTCTCATGATTTAACCTGCAGTTAAACACCCCTTGCAACGCTGTTTGCCTTTGGAGACAGCTGATGTGCCAGGAGATCTCCTGTCAGCTCAGGCAATAGCACACTCTCAGCATAATCGGGGGACAAAAGAGCTCACTGGCAGGGGTGGCTGCTCAAACAGATGTGCTCTCTGCTGTGTTTGACTTACAGGAATATTGACCAATAAATATGCTTCATTTTCTTCCCTGGAAAGCCAAAGATTACCCACAGCACAGGTGAGTGTTACTTGCATTAAAAAAAAGCTTCCCAATCTTTCAGTCTTCTGAAGAAGCAATTTGATGGTTTCATTGCTTTTCCATCAGGGACTGCTGATAGCAAACACCGTGCTCTCCTTTACAACACAACAATGTAGAAACTGCTACACAGTTTAAACAGTGTTGAAAAAACTCAAAGTGGGAAAAAAAATTAGGTGTTTCTCCCTCAAAAAAGCAGGCAGGCAAATATGGCAATTTCTTACAGAACAATTCTACTTACTGAGTATAGTTGGCATGATCTGCTTATTATAGTAAGTAAAATTTTTTTATTGTTTTTTCTTCCTGTTATCCTGCTGCTCCAGTGCAGTTAAGAGAGATGACTCTGAATCCTGCTCCGTTTTGTGCAACATAAACAGAATTTATGCTGCAATTATGAAGTCAGATTCTGCCTCCAGTTATTCCTTGTAATTCTCATGAAGGAAGAAAGTTGAATACAGCTGAATGCAGAATGTGGCCTCTGGAATCTTTACTGACAACTGCAAAACAAGACCCAAGGAGAATCCAGCTTGACTTCCAGGCACGAGGTTAAATTTATCCTGGTAGCACTGCTAGAGCCTAGTGGTGAATGTTTGATTATACAGAGCAAGGGCAGGTGTATCAGCAGGGATGGCACTGCAAACAGCTTTGTAGGGTAGGAACTTTTTGCAGCAGAGAAGAGTTCAAACTCTCTAAAGAGAGTTTTCCAAGAAGCATATATATTTTTTCCCACTGATAAATGGGAGTTTACATATTCTTCTGTTTTGAAAATAGAATGTATATTTCCAACTACTTTTTTTACCTCTGTCTATAAGGTATAAGGCTTCTCAGCACAGGGAAGTAGTCCAGAATGTCTATTGCAGAATAAACTGTCCTAAAACTTCTTTGGGAACCTAAAGAGATTATTTGTTTGCCGACCACATCTGGATCAAGACCCAGTCTCTTTTCCTCTCCAGCAAATCACTTTCAAAATGTTTACAACAGTCCTAAAGGAGAGGAAAAATTTCATTTATTATATATCCTTATATCAGGTGTCAAAGAATTAGTAATGGTTGGCTTCTCAGACACTTAATATGAAGAGAAAGAAAGCATAAACCCAATACAAAACTCTCTCTGGAGACTATTTTTCTATTATCTGTAGAGAGCACTTCAAGCCTAAATGCTTCAATAAGGTCTAAAGTTAGACATGATGAAAGTGGATTAGAGCATTCCTGTGAGCAGCTGCCCTGGAAGGGTTTATTCCACAACACCTGGCACCCCCAGAGACAAAGCCATTGTCCACAGGTGGGGGTCAGACCTGCCCATACTTTCATGCTATTCAATGGACACACCATGCTCCCTCTTATTCCTGAAATTCAACATTGGTGACCATGAGACCTTGCAACTGATGGCTAAGTAGCTGATAATCTGTGGGAAGAGTAACCCACAGAGAGGAAAAAAAAAACAAAAGAAAAAAAAAATAAAAGCTAATTTTCATTTGAGTCAGATGCCTACACAGAGTAACCCTGTCAAATCAGAGCTGGGGCTGGTACAAAGAAGTAGATAGGGAGGATTACACTGTCATATGTGAGGGCAAGACTATCTTTCTGAGTGTCAGCCAGGTTTGGATCTGCTTAAAACAATAGTGAAACTGCCTTCAGAAACTCTTGAAGAGAGCCAGGCCAAAAAGCCCAGCTTTTGAGAACAGTCAATGTGTCATTTTAAATTCTTCTTGGCTCCTTCTTTACATATAAAGCCTTTCATTTCAATAAGCTTTTTCTTTTCTTCTGCTGAAAAAAGCTGTGGAACAAGGCACTATGAAGAGGGGAGAGCAAGAATTTTAAAAGCCTGAGATGACTCCTACCCATAAAACTCTAGCCTGGTGGACCATCCAAGGGGTAAAAAGCAACAGATGAAAGAAGTTAAAAAAATATAAGAATTCATGACCAAACTGCTTCGTGTCTCCAATAGGTGTGAGTTTGTTGCTGCCTTGGCTCCAGCACATAACTGAGGGCTGTGCAACCCACACTGCTACCTCCTCCCCACGGTGCTAACACCACATCACAGGGATTCTGTGTGTCAGAAAATGACTCCGTGAAAAACAGGAGTAACAGCCTGAGCTTTCTCAACAAAGTCTACAGCTCCAAAAGTGCCACCATGTCCAACAATGTCGTATTTGGGCAGTCATGTCTATGTGCAAATCACTGTGGAAGACAAAAGAGGATTAGGATCAAAATTCCGGCTAATGGGGTCCATGCATATCCAACAAAATCAGCTGATTTAGGAACTAGCACTTCTGTGAACCACTAGAAGTCTGAATGAGCCCACAGTTCATCCCAGTTTGCATCAGTGTTCACACAAGCTGACACTGGAAAAGTCAGAGTTGCTCCATATGGCTCCTTCAAGGACAACTATTGGGCTGGATCCATGGGGGAGGTTTGTCCATCTTTCTGAAGCAGTTCTAGAACTTTTTAAATCATAATAAAAAATAAATCAGTAAGTGATAATTCAATGCATACTTGATATATTCATTATTATTAGAGGGCTTTAAACAAATTAGACAGAGAAAAACATTTCATGACTGACATGGTGGTGCCTTGATATCTCACAGCACAGGATGAGGGTTTGCGGAGGCTTTCCTAACTTGGAAAGTATCAGGTGTTTTTTTCAGAAACTTTTATGAAAGAGTTTTTATAATGGATTTGTCTGTGGTACCTCTCAGAACCTAACAGTTTGGATCATTGTAGCCTCTCTCCAAAGGGACTTTGGAAAAGTCATAGATTTCAGTCTTATGTTGCAGTGTCAACTTTCAAAATGCTCCATCACTTCTAGAACTAAGTTCTTCTCTTGTTCTCTTTCCTCCCATCTTTCACCTACATCTTTAATTTTCTTTTTTTTTTTTTTCCCTAGTCTTTCTCAGTTTTCCTGTTTAAATGACAATTTTTTTTCTATTTAGACTCCTGGCATGTTCCAATTTCCCCTTGACCCCACTTCACAAACTGAGGATCTGTTCATCCATAAAGCACAAAACATAAATTGCCCCCAACCCTTTCAGCTCAACACTTTCCAGCCTAAACATCTTCTAGCCAAGGCACTTGGCTCATTCCCCTCTCAGTCTTCCACTTTCCTAGAGCTCCTCCAGTTTTCTCCTTTCCTCTATTTCTCACTTGTTTCTACAATTACTATGGAATTTGTGCTGCTCTCAAGGCCCATCAAGGGGTAACAAGGAGGTCAGACAGCAAGGGGTACATCAAGGAGGTCAGACACCCAAGGAGGTCAGACATCCACAGCTCAACATTATTCTTCATTTCCTGACTCCCTCCACAATGGCATTTGTTAGTCCTCTGCATTTTCAATATCTCTGTCCCATCCTCAGGTTTTATCCCATGAGCTCACTGGACATGTCCCGAGGTGCCACTCAGAAAAACCTACAAGAGTGATGTTTGCTCTTTGGGGCAAGCTCTCTCTGAGTAACAGACCTGGTGCCAGTGCTGCAGGCCAAGCTGTGCTGACAGTTTTCTTACCTGTGAATTAACACACAAGTCTGCCATGGAAAAGCAGCCGTGTAATTGGTGAGTTCCTGCAGTCTGGCTGTTCAGCAGTGTCAAGGCACTTGGGCCACATCTTGTATTTATCACTACTCCGCATGGGTAGCACAGAAACATCACTTTAAATTGACAGAACACGACAGTGAGCACAAAATCAGTGCCAGATATGCCCAGACATTAGTGGACTCCTTACTCTACTTTGTAAGAGTGGGGAATAAAAGATATTTTTTCTTTTCCTGTAGTTCTGTCCTTTTAAAATTACATACCCTCATCAGTAACTCAAGGTGAAATGATTAGGTTAGTTTCTGTGCAGACAAAAGAAGGACACTCCAATTCTCACAGATCCCAATCTGAGATCAGTTGTATGACTTTTCCACTTTTGGATTGTGTATGGACTGTATGGACTCATTGTCACTGTATTAAAATAATCATCAGAAAATCCTGACAATACTCTTAAGGTGGCAAGAAATAACCATTTTCTCTGTCTAGAAACAAAACACGGCAATCTGATCCACAGCAGAAAGTTATTCAATGACAAAAGAGATCCAGCAGCAAAAGCCAATTTTTAGATGCCAAACTGGATATTCCCTCAAGGGGTCTGCTTTTCAGAAAAGTTCTGTCTATAGAAAAACTGATTCTGTAAGAAGTCGTCACTTAGTCAACAAGTGAGACAACTAAGAATCACCAGGGTCTAGTGAAAATCACTATAGTGTTCCTATATTCTTCTAAATGAAACAGTGATGTTTTCCCAAGTTATAAAATTCATACCTATTATTTTTTTTCTGGAGGGGAAGCAATTTGGCCTTGAATTTCTAAATACATTTTACACTGCCTTCCAAACACTTTGTATCACACTGAATGCAGGAAAATTATTTTTGAAATAGCTTTTTGCACAGGTACTCTGATTATATTTTGCTTTCTTTGATCATTTTGTTGCTATGCTATTGATTTTTTCATTAAAAGAGAGACACAGTTCCCAACATTCATGTTTAAGAGTATAGAAATCTTCCCCCTTTGTAATTAGTTTACATTTGCTGGCTCCATTTAATGAAATCTCGAGGGCCAATTGCTACATTTCTTATTCAGTCAAAACTCCCATTAATCCATATATGTTACCGTAATAATTTGTTATGAAAATAGCAGTGATATCACGTTATAATTTTCTAACATTATTACATGGAAGAGGAAGGAGATAGGTTGTACAAAAAACAAGCTTTTAGCGTAAACCAAAATCATCCATAAAAATTAGTGATATCTGGGAAATTTTCATGATTACCAAAAGTAAATTGGTTAATTTTAATTAATGTTTCTGTTTTACAGTGGCATCATTTAGACTGCATAATGGATTTTTTTCCCTATTGATTTTCTTCCAGGAGACTATATCTGTCCCCCTCACTCCTATCCCCAACAATTCCAATTTTTATTTGTCAGCTTGACCAAAGTATGGCCTTCGGAGATTTCACGTACTAAGCTCATTCATCAGAGCATCTAATAAAAGTGTTGAACTCTTTTATTGATGGGCAGTGGCACAAAATATGGGGCTGGGGAAAGATCAGCTACCTCTGACTTTCCCTCCTCAGCTGTCTTAAGAAGTAACAGAGTACTGTTACCCAGTGACAGAGGGGCTTGGTTTGTGCCCTCAATAAAATGAATCCTGCTGGAAAATAAACCCAAAGATGACTATTCTTCTTCTGAAAAGTATTGTCCATCACACTCTTCCAGAAATCCTCAATGGCCAGTTCAGCTTTCAGCCACAGTCTGCAGATTGCTTTATATGTCAGAGTGAAAACTATCAAATACACAATCTGTGGGATGTCACTGGCCACGACAATTTATAGCACTGCAAATACAACTCAGGCTGGGTCTACATCTTCTGCGTCAGAAAGAAGAGCTCTCTTGATTCTGGGGAAGAAAAGGCAGCCTCAGCAAATCCAGCAGCACAGATATGTATCTCGATAGAGAGAGGGCCAGCAAGTACCAAGGTTAGAAGTGGCCAACAGATTCCAGATAACCCTATTATTGATTAGAAAATTCTTTCTTTGATTTTAAAAATGTGGAATTTTTTTGTTTTGTTTTGTTTTGTTTTTATTTTTCCAAGAGTCAACTTTCTGTGGCATGTAATATATTTATTTATTTTGTTTTTTATAATTGCAAGCATATTCTGTTACTCATATAATAGTGAACTGGAACTACTTGAATAATGAGACTATGGTCCATCACAAAAGATAAAGTCAAAGACAAATTTACCTCAGAGACTGGGAGCTCAAGGTCACAGAAGAGTATTTTCTCTAAAAAACATTTTGGTAGAACAGTTTCTTTTTCAGTATTCAGCTATTTATCAAGGAAATTAACCTTTCCATAAGAAAATAAAAATCCCAAAACCTCAAATTCATGTTAAATTGCAAGTGAGGTGTACATATTCCACAGACCTGAGCATCAGCTCTTCATATGGGTGTCTCATACAGTATTAACACTCACAAGCTCAGCAGCAATGCTTCAGCATATTTAGTCCTGCAACCATATTACTTAAAAATCCTTTGAAAACACCTATGAATGTGGGACAAGTTACACAACTGGAACGCTGCAATCACTGAATCACACCATTGAAGGCTGCAAGCTTTTCAGAAGGGATGGGCTGGAAAGGAGGGGTGGGGTGTTGTGCTGTGTTAAGGAATGGAGACTGGGAAAAGCTGCCTCTGAAAAACAGACACAAAATCAAAGCCTGTGGGTTAAAAGGAAGAACAGGACCAACAAAGGACACCTGCAATGTGGTTCTACTGCACTCTGACTGACCAGGGGGAGCCTGCTGATGAGGCTTTCTTGCTTCAGCTACAGGCAGCATCCCACACATAAGCTCCAGCTCTGTTAGGAGATTTCAGCTACCCAGACATCTGCTGGGAAAGCAGCAGAGCTGGCTGTAAGGAATCCAGAAGTCTCCCAAAGTGCATAGAGGATTCATCCTGAACTGCATCAAAATAGAGTGGCCAGCAGGTCCAGGGAAGTGATTCTGCTCTGATTTTGTGAGACCCCACCCTTAGTGCTGCATTCAGCTCTGGGGTCCTCTGATGATGTATCACATCACAGGCCTCAGCACAGGAAAGACATGGACCTGTTGGAGTGAATCCATAGGAGGGCCACAAAGATGATCAGAGGGCTGGAGGCTTTCTCCCATAGTCCAAGAGAGGTGGGACTGCTCAGCTTGAAGAGATGGCATCCAGGACACGTCATTGTGACCTTCCTTCCAGTACTTAAGGGAGACTTAGAAAAATGAGGGAGATCAACTTTCTATATGGACAGATAGTGACAGAACAAGGAGGAATAGTTTTAAACAAAAAGAGGAGAGATTTAGATTAGATTTTAGAAATGAATTCTTAATGGTGAGGATGCTGAGACACTGGAACAAGTTGCCCAGAGAAGTTGTGAGAATTGTAGCTGAAGTATTGCTTTCTAGCCAGGAAATGATTCTAAAGCTTGGATGAGTTTTAAAGTAGAATCATTTTCATTTATCTCTGTAAAGGACAGTGAAAAGGCAGAATCATTATACTAGAGGGATGAGAGAAATACAGTAAAAACATGTTACAGCTGCATAAGCCATATCAGGGGATTTCTAATGACTTGGAAGTCTAACACTAATCACAACACTAATAGAAACAAGGACATCACAAGCAGCAGTATACAACCTCTTGTCTTCAGTCTACACCAAAAATGATTAAGCATGAGCAGACATTTAGCTAAGCTGGTTTAAATAAGGTGACAGTAGTACAAGCCAGTGCAAGAACAGGCTAATGATACTAAGATAAATTAGGTGTATCTGAGTCATCAGGAATTTATGAAATTCACAGTAGACTGTTACTAATATGAGTAACACAGATGAAAAGGACATGAGATGAATTACAGGATAAAAGAAGGTGAATTTTATTGTGAGTTTTAGTTTTTATAGAATTTTGTAAAAGAAGTGTGATTGGAAGGTGAAGTTACCACCTCTTCAATCACATTGGTTATAAAATTAATTATTTATAAAAT
Source organism: Dicaeum eximium (assembly GCA_013396995.1). Taxonomy (NCBI): domain Eukaryota; kingdom Metazoa; phylum Chordata; class Aves; order Passeriformes; family Dicaeidae; genus Dicaeum; species Dicaeum eximium. The sequence goes on along the minus strand of VWZP01004820.1, from coordinate 237,999 downwards.
TATTTATGATAGAAATATGTAAATAAAAGAGATTTAGTTAGAACAATTCAGACTTATTTATAAAAGTTTAGCATGAGCAGACTTCATCTAAAATGAAAACATTAGAAGGTTAGATAACGAGGCGACAGTAGACTACTTAAGAACATAGCCAGGGTATTCTCTTTGCCATTAACAATTATAACTGAAAATGAATGAAAAGTGAGGGTAGTCCCAGAGGACTGTAAACTAGCTATCAGTATAAACAAGAAAGGAGGGAAAACAGCTAGGGAATTATGAACAAGTTAACCTAACAAAGATTCGCAGAAAAATATTGCATTAACATTATTAAGGGTAACCATCAATTTATAAACATTTAGCACATACAAGGCAGATAAAATGTGCTGTGAAGAAAAAAACAGGAACAACCAAGTTAAGTTCATTTAGTGGCCCAGACGGAGGGGGGGAATAGGAGCTGTGAAAAATCTGGAATTCAGTAAACTTTGAACATTGTACAATAAAATAATCTTAAGAGCAAATTAAAGAAACAAGTTCTGAATTAAATAGGTGTACATGTAATGGAAAAATATTCATTGAGACACTAGTCCACAGCTCATTTGGAGAGTGAGGATTCTTGGTGAGCCCTCAGGCAAACAGGTCGGGATGTATTGGTACTTTTGGTATGTTCACTGGCAACCTGGATGAATGTGTTTGCTAGTCCTATAGAGCTATAGAGAGCTATGAACTGTTGGAAAGAATAGTCCTGAAAAGTATCTTGTCAAATAAAAGCTGTCCAGAAAACATCAATATTGAAATACATAAACACAAATGCAAAGATATTCAAAGAGAAATATGTAAATGCCAATATAGTAATAGAAAAAATATGTCTACCTGGGAAAAACTTCAGGAAAGCATCAGCATAGTGGACTCAAATAAATAAGACAATACAATGCTTCTGAAAAAGAGGATAAACTTAATTGTCAGCTTTACTAGCAAGAATTTCCAAAGTCAAAAGACAGGAGACAATTACTGGTTCTGAGTAAAGCACAAGATGAAACTGCTCTATTCAGCTGAGGACTTACTCTCAAAGAAATGAAAAAATGAAAACAAAAAGAGATCAGCAAGAATGAAGTGGGATAAAAACCAGTACCAGTGATGAGAGGTTGAAGGACCTGAGTTGCAATATATTGCTGAGTTGTAAATAAGAAAATTGACTGCAGCTTTCAAAGATATAAGAGCCCATTACAAGGATGATCACAGTCAGTATTCAAACCTACTGTAGGACTAGGCATAATCAGATTCGTTTCTAGGCAGCAGATTGAGGTTAGATTTGAGGAGACAGCTAACTAGATATGTAGGGAAATAAACAGAATTGAGACCTTGGAAAGACTTGGAAAAATGAGAAAGATAGATCATGTCCTAAGGAGGAAGCCAAGGGTAGCACCTGCAATTCTGCCTCCTGCCTTTCCCTCACAGCTGTGAGCCTTTCACCCGAGCTGCTGTGGCAGGACTTTTCCCAGGGCACAGGTTTGGCCTTGCTCTTATGCTGTTGCTCTCAGGTTGCTATTTCACAGTCCTGTATCTGCAAAACCCAATATTCTTGTTGCGTCAGGGGAGGCAATGCATGAAACTCACATCTTCTTTCTCTCCCTTGCTTTCCTCCCTTCCTTTGTAGGTTTTAGTTTATATTAGAGAACTACTCCAAATGGAAGTGGGAGTCAAAATGCTAGGAAGAAAGTACAGGGAAAATTCACCATGTCATCTTTATTGCCATCACCTGCTGCATTGTAACTTTCACTGTTGCAATTTATGTCTGCCATCAGCCATGGGCACCCTAGTAAAGTTTTGTGCATGTAAGCCTGTCTCAGCAACCTTTGTCCAAAATTTTAGATTACAGGAAAAGAGAAATTGCTTAGTGTAAGCAGAAAGTGCCACCTGAGATGCTGAAAGTGTTATTAGTATAACCCAGACCTTTTTTCCCTGTAGACAAAACAAGAAAAAAAAAGATAATGACAAATGGATAATGAAAAAGCCAAATTTTCTGCTCTTAGTAACGATCCTTACCCATAACGGCTAGAGAAAAAAAACAGCTACAGCAAAATTTTTGTCGGCCCTACCGAAAACCAGCAAAATTTGTGAGCTTTGGCCATTTCAAACAACGGTTGCAGCTCCTTCTCACTTTACAGCAGTACTACAGAATCTGCCACATGCATGGCTGGGCCAAAACCTGCTTAAAAATGTATGAGGAGAGGAAGAGTGAGTAAGACAGAGAAAAGCTATTTTGGGAAGACTCAGCCAAAGGAAGCAGTGCTCTCAGTCCCAGTGTGGTGAAGGAGATTGTGATGGGTGCCCTTCCTCTCCTTCGCTGTGATCAGGATGCTGAACCCTTGGTACGAGCACTGTGGCCTGATGTCTCTGAAGACAAGTAGATTAACAGTCACAGAGGTAAATATTCCTCCCTTCAGCCCAGATCTCATAATATGAGTGTTTTACCAAAATCCCCATAAGGGCTTGGTAGGGAAAAAGGCCCCATTCTTTCACTGTATTTGTTAATGACTTAGATCTGATTTCTGGCACAACTATATTCAATCATGATCTTCAGTCCTATCCTCCTTTTGTGCAGAAATGAATTATATAGAGTCCTTTCATCAAAGAAATAGACCTTTATGTCTTTACTAATTCAACATTCAGGAGATCTGGTAATCATATCTACTGGGAGAGGAATAATGGTAAAAAATTAGGAAACATTACTTATAAGGAAAAGCTGAAGAAATCAGCCTTTGTTTTGCCAGCAAACCAAAAGTGCAGCACAAACATGGTAACAGACTTCTTGCTGTGTAAAAAGCTGTCATGAGGAAGGCAGTGAAAATTTGTTGTCTATGTTTATTGTAGATTTAGGAGAGAAATAAACCTCTGAATTTCCACATGGTGTTTCAGGTTAGATAATAGACAAAGCTTTCTGTTCACTCCTCATTGACCAAAACTTTAAAGAACAGGGATGAATTAGGAGACCTCTTGAGATCTCCTCCTACACATATAAAACTTCCACGATGTAAGTTGGAGTAGTACCAGAGACTAATAAACAGAATCTTTCCCTTTCACTCTTGCTCTCATTCTTGTTTTCCTTCTTGCTCTTGTCTTTCTCCTGTATAGCATTTGAAATTTAAAAAAAATATTATAAGTTTATTACAAAATGTCAAAACCATTCAGCAAAGCCTGGGGGAGACTTAATAGTCCCTTTCATATCTCCAGTGTAAAAGCATACTGTACAGTCTTTAAAAGGATGATTGATAGTCTGAAGCTTAACACATTCAGGAAATATCTGTGATATACAGAAAAATACTAACTACATCCTTTTATATTAAAGACTTCTGCATATGCTGTGAGCTGCTCAGATGCTGAGGCATGGTGACCAGCTTGCAGCCAAAGGGAATCCAAATCTTCTTCTGTGAAGCCAACAGCAAGATTTTTTGACAGTAATATGACAGGCTGCTTCATTTAATGTCATTTTTGTGTTGTGCTAAAAGATTTGGACATGTACTGGTAGGATTTTTTAGCTATTAGGTCAGGAAGTGATGCAACTTTATGTCTTTGGCAAAGGCTTATTGTCAGTAATTTTCAAGTATTTCTGTACTACAACTACTTCGTATCTTGTAGTTGCTTCTGGAGTATGCAACAGTACTTTAAGTCAGGAACTAAAGAAGAATTTAGTGCCCTATTTATCTCCTTCAAAGCACCATTAGCTTTGTTTTAGGGCTATTACAGCAATACTCTGCTGTCAGGGAATCAATGCTTGTGTTGACAGCCTGAGGGTATACTTACCACTCTCCTTGGTTATGCTGGCTCATTCCCAAATTTTATTTATATAGACTGCTGTCACTTACTTGGTGTTTTCCAGATGCCATTTATAGCTAACAGTACTTCATGTGGCACCTGAGGTAATTGTTACTCACTAATCTAATCAGAAAGACACTCACTGTGTACAGTTTCACTGTAACATCAATTCTTGATTACAAAAGTGAAATATATCTACAGCAGCTGCAATCTACTTGTTTCAGTCCCCTGTCTTTTGCCTGGATTTTTCAGAGGACTAGTTTGAACTGCACATTTAAGGTAATTCACTTTATGAGTGGCAGAACATAGCCACAGGAAACCACAGAACATACCAAGGAAAAAAGACTAAAATGAATTCATAAGAGGAACTCCATCTTTGAATATTTCAGTAAGGCTGAACTGGTAGTATACACACAGAGCTGGACATACTGATCAGTAATTGCAATGTTACAGTTTACAATGTCTGACAGCTTTCTGGCGGGCAGCAATGCGTGGAAAGAAGTTAAAGAACTTCTGTCTCTAATTTCTTTCGGTAGCCAGCTTTTGTAGATGTGGTCAGTGCAAGGCTTTGATGGCATTAACTGAAGCTAAATTCTACTCTATACAAATAGGTCACCTAAATCTGGATTAAGTGACTGAAAGGAAGAGCCATGCCAATGACTTCTGCTGGGCACCAAGTGGGGATATGTTGCTTAGAGGTTGAATAAAAGTAGAACAGTTTGATTGGTTTTATTCCAAAATAAAGAACATCTGAGCATTCATGGTCTGTTCAAGACTTTTTTTACCTGTGGGGCAAATAGTTACAAAACTGTCACTCATAGGTTTTCTTTTAATACTGAATTCTTTAGAAGCTCTGAAAAAATGTCTTTAAGTACAGTAGCCTTTCATTGATTCAGTTCTTTGCTCATCTTTTACACTAAAAGTGTCCTGAAAATAAGGAAGACATCTGACAGCTTGGCTTGTTTTGATGAGCAATTTGTAGACTCTTCTTCAACAAGATCTATTTACCAGCATGTTTGTGCTCTTGGCAGGCTGTATGGCTATCACATTCTCATCTACTTGCACCACACTGCTGGAATCTTGGTTAACAGAACCCTCAAGCAAACAAGCAATAGAAGCTTGATTTTTTCAAGTTAAAATTTTCCATGATGTATCACTGTTTTATCCTGGCCATGCTTGCAGACTTCAGGAATAAGATTTCTGGGCACTGCGTCCACCTCCATTCCAGTGTCTTTAGAACTGCTTTAGAATGCTTCAGTTTGGGTTACCCAGGAGGAAGTCCCCTACTTCTTTTTAAACCTTCTTTTAAAGCCCTAAGAATTTTCAGTTACTGCTGATGTCTTCAAAACCTTGAAAAGCCCACTTCAGTTAATCATATCCTAAGACATTTTGTGATGTTTTCATAAATGTCACACTCTACTCACTACAGATTCTAGCAAGGCTTAAGCACTGATTGCCTACCCTGATGTGTAAGGATATATTGATATGACTTCCCAATGTGTGTGTTTTTTCAGTTGTTTTATCATGCAATATAATATGAAGATCAGACATTTAGCACACTCATCAGAAATTTCTTTCTCTTTTTTTTGTTCTTGTATTGCAGACTAGTCATTGGTTATCCAAAATTATGTTTAAGAACAGTTCCCTCATGTGGCTAATATCAGCCTCGTAAGTGCTGTGACCACATTTGAAGTAGCAGTGGAGGAGGGGAATGAGTGGGAGATACCCAGAAATCCATTAGTAAGGTTCAATTAAATGCAAGGCTATCAGATTGTTTTCTAAGGCAAAATAACTAAGAACACAGTAGTAAAAGGAGAATAGGACACAAAAAAAAAAACCCCAGAGTTTTATCAAAGTTACACTATCCAAAACTGTTCTCTTACATTTGATAAAATAACTACCAAGACAAAGAAGCTATCTAAATCCCATCTAACTGAAGCTGAGTAAAGTGATTCCTGTGATGATACACAGAAATTGAACTAGGAGTTAGTACAAAACACTGCAAATAACATTAGAGAAAATAAAGAAAGAGAAATAATCACATGTTGGGTTGAAGTGAGTCACTAGCACAGCTCCTAGAGGATAAGTCCTGGAAAACTATTATTGAATTACTTTACTTATTTATAAAAAAGAACAGCCACAAAAATCAATTTATATAAAGTATTAAATAAAGTTTTCAATAATGAATTTGATAGAGATGTGCTTATGAAACTTGATGATAGAAAAGTTGGGAGGTGCTGCCAATATAGAATTATGCTACCCATGAAGTAGCACTCTGTGACCTTGCAAACTGGAATAACAGTAATAATAAAAAAATCTAATAAGACCAATAGCAAGGTCATTCCCTTATGGACTATTATCTTGAACTTTAGCTTCATAATGAGTTCTCATCAGCTGTAAATGGCAGAGCAAGACTTTAGTATATCTGTTCATCACAAGATGCCCACATACCAAGGATGTGGTGATCCCAGAAAATACAAATGTGTTAGCTGCATAAGTCAGGTGAAGTATTTCTAACAGGCAGTAGTCTTTTGTGCAGATTCTAAGAGTACTATCAGGATAGAATTTCCTCTCCATAGCAGGGATATATCTCCAGGGGTAGGTTTGTGATGAGTTAGTGAGGAAGTCTCATCTGGAAGAGTATGCAAAATGTTCAATAAAGATAAATTCAAATAGGGCTAGGTTAAGACAGGACTTACCAGTGTGCAGAGACCATCTCTTTAGTGAATACTTGACATGCTTGACAAGTTTAGGCTAATGGGACAAGGCCTGAACAAGAAAGTGAGAACTCTTCATAAATATATCAGGAACAGAAATACTAGAAAAGAGCTATGTAAGTGAAGGCACAATGTTAGCATCAAAGAAAGGTATTAATGGGCACCAGAAGACTCAAACTAGGGAAAAAAATGAGACTCTAGAACATCCCTCAAGGAGGAATAGTGGGTGGAAATAGCCTACCTCAATCAGTTTATAAAAGACTGATAAAAAGTTTATTTGGAATAGCAGGGGTAGCCAGTCCCTTTCCATTCTGTGCTCTGATGTAGTCCACATTTGTAGTGAAAAAGAATAAGTCACTCCTTAATAAATAAGGATCAAAAAACTAATACAGAGATCAAGCTTTCTTTTCAGAACCGACAGATAAAATTGTGCTATTACCCAGTGACAGTACATTTTCTCTAATAGAGTTAATTATTCCATTACCATTGGTTATCATTAACATTAATTATTGATACCAAAGTATCATCAAGACATTCCAGCCAAAATCAAGGCTCCACTGTTCTCAGAGACTCCACTGTTCTCAGAGGGAATAAAAATAGCAGAAGACAGTCTGGGTTTGTCAGGTTTTTTTTTTTTAAGAACTACAGGCTAACTTCCCAGCTATTTCCTCAGGGTGACCATGGCATGTTTGTGAGATACCCACCCTCAGTAAGGAGCACATTAATTTGAAAGTGTTGCTCTCCATATGCCAGAAAAAGGTGAGGTCTAAGTTCTAGCAGTCAGAAAAGACAGAAAGAACTGTGAGGGAGAAAACTGTTTCAGGATTTTTGTCTCTGAAATTTTATTCCTAAAAAAAAATATAAAGACACAAGGACAGGCACAGTAAAATAGACCAGAGTGAATTTGACAGCAATTAAAAGAAACAGAAGAAATTGAGGAAAGAAACATAAGTTGCTTTCCTGCTCTTGTTTTGCAGGTTCTATTAATCTGTAGTGAGAGAATATATTAAGTCTTAAGACAGCCAGTAAATCTGAGCCTAATAGACTTTATTGAACCATAAATTAGTCCAGTAGCTTCTGGAACTCATGTGAGATTTGGCCTTCATAATATTTTGTGGCAATTGTTTCTATAGCTTACCTAAATGATTCCTCTTCCTTATTTTCAAATCTCCTGCCTTTTATTTGAATTTGTGATTTTCATATTACAAGAAACCCTCAATGGCCATTGCATCTTCATTATCTTCACATGCCTGAGGCTTTGCAGATAAATTGAAGTACAGGGAGGCAATTTGCCCAAAGTCACTCAGAAAGTCTCTAGCAGAGTGAAGGACAGGACACAGATATGTTGGGCTCCCAAGGAAAAACCTCACTGCCATTAAAGTCTCCTTCCACACATTACATCCAGATGGCCACAGACATTGTCCAGAGCCAATCACACTTCCTCAAGGATACTGTTAATTGACAACTTGAAATGGGCAATCTCATAGTTCTGTTAGATCAAGTATTTAATAATCTTCCTTTTTAGAAATATCAGTCCAGCTAAAAATCCAAGTAATATCTTTTAAGTTACTTACAACAGCATAAAAGCTATGCACGAAATTTATGGTCTGAGGTGGGGAGAACCAAATGTTCTCCGCAGATGAGGCAATGGGTAAAGCCACTTTGTTAGGTTATACACCACACTAATTTAGACCCACATTCAGTTAGGCCTAGGTTCAACCCCTCTTTGAATCACCCCTGCCAGTTCATTCTGCTGCAACCCACCTTTAAATGCATATGAAGCTGCAAGAATGTCCTTAATGTGCTGTGCTGGATGGGGACAGACACTGAAATCAAAGCCAAAAGTAGCACATCTTGGAGGTGACCAACAGCTGAGTTTTTTATCCCCAGGCTAATCAAACAGATTTGTATTTTAAGTTTTTTGCCATGCAGGGATATTGAACCTAGTGAAACTTTAGTACTGATACAGATAGATGGGACTACCTTCCTGTGTTGTTAGGATGTGGAATTCTAAAATGAAATTAAGCTTAATGAATGTCTAAAAAAGGTCTCAAATAAGTACTGCTGCACTGTCAAATCAGTGTTGTCTTCTTTGGACTGCAGCTGGGAATTTCAGCTTTGTTTGCTCTGCAACAAAGAGCATCACTGTCAGCCCTTCACACCCAGATACACACACATACCTGGGCTCTCATACACTGCACATTACATCTCCAGGATAACCAAAAAATGTCTCTGACTGCCTGACAGTTGTACTCATGTGATGGGGAGTAGGTATCACTCTCTCAAGTTCATTAAAATGATGAGATGGTTCACCAGGAGAGAGGAAAAGCTGGGCAAAAGAAATGGGAAATAGCCATGAAGCAGCACAAAACACTGAAAAACCACCTTTTCTACTGACAACTTCCCAGTAAGCATTTTTCCAGCAGTTTTAGATTTGGTTTGCCACATCTGATCAAAACAGTAGCTGGTTTTTTGTGCAATGTAGTTCCCTTTTTTATACTTGGTGAACATTAGTGTCCAGAAAAATAGACAGAACAGCCATGGTACTCTGCAAATATTTTATAGGAATGTCTGACAACAGGTTTCTCCTAGCCTGAATAAATTTCAGATGTGCCTGCCTTGCAGAAACAAGGGGACAATCATGCAGAAATTGTTCTCTCTTCCTTTATTGCTTTAACAAACACAATAATGTAGAAGCAGCATTTGGAAGACTTATACAAATCAGGCTGTCTGCAAATGTTGATTAATGTCCTTCTATAAAAATAAAACCCTAACACTGATTAGCTATATTCAGTGTGTTTCACACATGTATTAAGACAAGGTCAGGAGACCCTGTTATGGATGGGATAAACTTTTAGAAGTTGCTGCTGATTGCAGTCACATTCAGTTTAACAATGCTGCTCCTCATAAATATCTTAATGAGTCTCAGGATAGTCCTCGTGCCCTGTGAGATTAGTAATATCCAGAAAGAGCAAGTTCCACGCTCAGCAGGGAAATAGGTTCAAGCCTCCATCCAGTTTAATGGGCTGCTTTAAAGGCAGCTCCTAGGATGCTCCCTTGCTCCTGTTGCCACCCCAAAACTGAGTTGGCTCATGAGAAAAATAGGAGATCGTAGGGAGAGACAGTGTGTGTGGCAGAGAAGATTAGAGTTTCTTAAAAATTAATGCTGAAAATAAAATTGCATTTTAGACTGCTATACTGTTCAATAAAGACAGCACAAGCAAATATGCTGTATAAAAACAAACCCACAGAAATTTAAGAAAAATATAGTATTTGGTAGAAGGAAATTCACATAAAGACCTTGCTGCACCTGTTAATTTTGTGCCAAGACATCCAACATGTTCAGGGGCAGATAGTTTTGAAGAGTAGTGGAATACTATATATCTCTGCCCTGAAGGTCTGGACAGTACAGAAACACAAGCACTCTGAGAAACCTCTCCAGCTTCCTCACTCCATTTTATAGATAAGAAGCTAAAATAACTTCTCAGAAATCAGAAAAATCCCAAGAGAAAAGATTTTACCCACATTTTCTTAACCCTACACCTCACCTCAACAATACCAATCTTTCTCACAGGATTTTCTGGTGTTTTCTTATGACATGTTTTTAAATACAAACATTTTTAAAATACGAATTAAATATAAACAGAATGGTCAGGGTTGGCAGAGACCTCTGGAGCTCATCTAGTCCAACTCCCTTCTAAAGCAGGTACACATACAGCAGGCTGCACAGGAATCTCTTCAGGCAGGTTTTGAACATCTCCAGAGAAAAAGACTGCACAACCTCTCTGAACAGCCTGTTCCAATGCTCTGTCACCATCACTGTAAAGATGTTTTTCCCTCATATCCAGATGGAACTTCATGTGTTTCAGTTTCTATCTATTGCCCCTTGTTCTGTGGCTGGACACCACTGAAAAGAGTCTGGCCAGTTAATTCAATGACAGCATCACAACAGTGCTCCATGTTTTTGAAACTCCTGACCATAAATCTGGGATAACTTTAACACTATGAAGCTTTCAAAAAGAAAGAGAACACATTGTTGACTGTGGCTACAAGAAGACTGCTGCAACTAAAGATTGTGCCTTTTTAAAAGCAGACTGCTGCTAGAACCATGATATATTATAAGAGGAGAGCAGAATAACTTCATGGACCGCTCTATTTGTCCAACCAAAGTATGGGAAGTGGAAAACTACTTTCTCAATAGAGAAAAATAAACAGAGATCTCTTTAAACAAAAGTCTTCATTGGATAATATGGGAACCTTAGTACCAGGCAGATAGGCTTTGAAGGAGTGTGTTACAGGCTTATTTAGTCATAGTTAATAAATTACCAGTAGGTATCAGATAAAATGATAAAATTATGATCTTAAAATATATCCAGATTTGTAATGCCTGCAAAAGTGAAGTAGCAAATAGCATTTTAAAGTTTAAATATCATTGTTAATCCTCAATAGATGGTGCTGTTATCTAAGTTAATATCTCATCTGATTATGGAAATGAGCACAAGGCAAGTGTCTTCATCTGTGAGGAGGGTCTTTGTGTGCCCTTGTTTACAGTTCATGCCTGCAAGAGGACTTCCATTTGCTTTTCACTCCAGGGTAAGGACCATAAACATAAGCAGGTATTCCAGTTACACAACTCCCCCCAAAAGCTGACAGATTTCAGGTATTTTTGTTAAAAGTCGAGCTATTTGAAACAGAATTGTTGTCTGCTAACAATGGCACACATCATTTCTTCTCCATAGTAGTTATCTGGAGCTCATTATAAGCATAAAATTGGTTTTCCCAGCATAGCAGAACATTGCAGGCTGCTCCTACTTGGCTCATTGTCACTGAGGCAGGATGTAGCAGCCTTCTCAGTGACTTGACTTATTAGAAAGCAGCTGTGTGTTTCCTCTACCCACAGACTGGACACAGCAACCATCCCTCTCAAGGCAAATCTCCTAGTAGTTCCATGATTGCTGCTTTTGATTACAGTGCCCCATCATTTCAGTGACGCTCATCCAAACATCTCCAGGAAAATAATCCAAAAGGAACTGTAATCTGAATTTCGGCCTGTTTTTTTTGGGATTCAACTCTCTCCAGTGGAATAATCTAATTCTACCATCTAGGTTCCAGGACTTGGAAAACTTTAAAAAGATAAAGAAATAACAGGATCATTCAGGAAGTGAAGCATCAATGAATAAGCCACCATCAATTTTCCCATTAAAGAGTAAATATTTGCTCATTCACTAATAGTTGAAACGTTCTTTCCTTTAATGACAACTCCAGAGTATAAATTAAATTAAACCACTAGCTAATTCTCCATTTTATATCCTATTTCCATCACATTTATTACTATTTGATTGCCTACTCTATGTTATCTGAAATACCATATACACATTGATTTGTGGACTTTAATATAAGATGAAGGGCACACTAAAATCTAGCTAAATGAAACCACAGAGGAATAATTAGACTATTAGGATTTCCCAATTGTCCTTCATCTCCTTTGAGTATTTAAGGGAAAACAAATTTAAAATATATTATCAGTAAGTCCCTGCATTTTAGGAAATAGTCGTAAGCAAGGGACAGTAATTGCTAATCAATAGAGTAAGAAATCACAAACACAGCAACAATTGCTGGTAACAATATTAAAGTGAGGTCTGCTCTTAGGTGAGGTTTGGACTCTGGCCTCCTGGCTGACCCTGAAGGACACAACCTGGGAAGAACCCCACAGCATCATGTGCTGTGCCTGCATTTTCCAGGGATAACAGCCAACATTACCGAGTTTTCTGCTGAAGTTAGTTCTGTTTGGTATGCTCAGAGTTTCTCTCTTGGAATTGACCCTTTTAGACTATTTTGCCAAAATGATGAGTCATTTGTGGTTCTTGATGAAACCTAAGATGAAAGAAAGGCACTGACAATGGGGACTCTGCTCTGTTTGGTGAGTTTAACTCATAAAAAATGAACATTTTTAATTTTCCACATATCTACCTAGAGAGTTAAATCAGAGTTTTGCAGGCCATTTTTCATACCAAAGCCATGACCTCTGTCTGGCTTAAAGCATGCCAAGAAAGCTGCAAGAAAATTAAAGCATGGATAAAACCCTGGCAGTGTATTTTACTGAAAGATTTTGAGTCTTCTGCAGCAATCCTATTATGACTCCAAAGATATGGCTATGAGCATCCATTATAAAAAATACTCAATTAAAGAAAGCTGTGTGTCCATTTGTATTACCAATTACAAACATTTTGAAGTATTATTTCTGTAAGACTCCATGTGTAAAAGTCCTGGTGAAATCAAGAATTTTCTAAAAATAATCCACTTCCAATGGACAAAAAACTTCCAATGGACAGAAGGACTCCTTAGACAATGAATCAGACACTGTTTAGCACTGGAAAAATACTTATTTTTTCCAAAGCTTAAGAAAGCATGAATAAAGCTCTAAAAAATTGAAACCAACAGCACAAACGTCAACTGCTTTGAATGATCTACTAACAGACAAATAGCTAAAGTAATAAACTCCAAAATGGAGAGATAGGAGCACTTTGTGAAAATTTCTGCTGTGATAAAAGAGCTATGAACTATACGGACAATGGCTGTTAGGATTTTGGATTTGGAAATTAAGCAGTTTTCTGATCTCCTAGACATTATTTTTTTAAAAATCTCAACTGCATTCAAGAAGTAACCAAATGTATTATTCTTGAGGAATATGAGATGATTTCATGAAGCCAAATGTAAGCAATGGATTAAGAAGCATGAAACTTTCTGTTCTTGGGCTGAGGTACTTCATAAGAACTGAAAGAAGGTGAGGCAACAGGAAGACTTCTCATACAGCCTGCAAAAATTTAAATTATTGCATCATGGGTACAAGTAGTAAATTAGAAATAAACTTGTATTAGAAGGGGAGTAGGGATCACCCTTTTTTTTCAATATATTGTTATTTCCCAGTCAATTCAGGGAGAAAAAAAACAGCTCAAGATGAGGGAAACTGCAATAAAAGTCTGAATGCCTGACTCCCATCTCCTCCCTTGCTAAGTTATCTTCTGCTTAGTACTGATACTAAACTAAAGTTTTATGGAAGTTAAATTGATTTTTTAATATTTTATGAAATATCCTTTCCATAGGACTTTAAAATGTTATTAGGTTGAACTCTCTTTCACTTCTGACCTTTCACAGACATTGCGCCTTGCATTGATTTTTCAGCTCTTTGATACTGGCTGAGCTACAATAGTTCCAGCAAATAGGGGAAGAGGGGGAATCAAATGCCATTGCATTAAAGAACTGAAAAAAAAAATCTAAGTTAGATTACCAACAATTCAACTTTCCTATCTTCTCCCCTCAGCACTCCAGACCTCCAGAGATAAGTCACCAAGTAAATGCTTTCTCTTATATTCACCCCAAATTCAGCAGCTTTAACATGCTTCCAGCCCCCTTTATCAGCCACTATTGGCATTAAAAATATGTATTAAAATACATATCTGAGCTGAGCCATTAGGCAATACTAAGCACTCTCTTTCTCAACTAAATGATTTTCTGTCAGCTGGTTTGTCAGGCTCCTGAGAGAGCAGCAGGGGATCATTTGTAAATAATGTTGCACTAGTGATAAATTAAATCTACTTGAATCAATAGCATTTAGATTTTTTAAAAGGATATAGCCAAGACACTATCAATTAGAACAAATCCTGAATCAGTAGGCTTAGTTTTCACATCAGGTTCTTACTTAAGCCAGTCTCCTGGAAGATGTTGTGGGGTATTTTTATCTCCAAATTTGACAGCTGATTGATGGATACAAATACTTGACGTATTAATTCCTTGCTCTTTTTATGATAGACATGGGGTACAGCATTTGTTTTCACTGTCCACAAATAAGATGTCGGTACCACCTGAGATCTCCAAAAATGCCTGGGACACACGCAAAGTGATGGGAATCTCCCAAATGACTGCCAGATCTGTGCCCTGCACTTCTCCAGGAGCACTAAGTGTTCCTGTGCTGGCCACTGATTCAACCTGCTCATGCCATCCTAAAATTGAATCTCAAATAGGTCTAATGAAAAGAGCTTATGGTAAGCTACTCAGACTCTACCACCTAAATCTTTCGCACCTAAAATCAGCAATTTGGTTTTTCTACTGGCCAAATTCTCCATCTAAAGCTGTTTTATCAGTACTGCAGTCTTTGTGGTACTTGGATTACAGAGTTTACAGTAGTTACTCAGAAAAATTCCAGTATCATCAATGTGACATGATGAAGAACACCGCCAAGAGGATTTACAGCTCTGAATCTGGTGATCCAAGCTGGTATTCAGGGCTTTTTCCTCACGTCTCAAGAGACAAATATTAATTATGGTAATGAAGGCACCAAGGGAGGATTTGCAGATATTGTAATTGTTTCTTGGTTAATATTTAGGGACTTGTTTTTCCAGTTTGTTTTTGTTTGGGGAAACACATTTCAATACAGACTCTCAATTCCAGCAGCCATGTCTTGGAAACAGCTTCCAATCATAAACTCAGGCAGAAGTGGTGTTCTGCTGCTTTTACTATCTGATTTCAACTATTGCCTTATGACTGAGAATTCTGAAAGGGTGAGAAGGCAGATTAGAGTTGCAACTACCTTCAGTTTAGCCTCCAGAAGACCTGAAGAGTGACCAAGTACAAGTAATACCCACTTAATCTTTCGCCGGTACATTTTGGGAACCCAGGCGGATGCACACCAGCAGGATTGCCATAAACTGCACGCTGTGCTAGCAGTAATCCTTCTATTTATGTTTCCAGATCCCCCATCCTACCCAGTCACGTTAACAGAGGTGAGGAACACAGCTTTTAATCTCCTAGCTTTTGTGCCACTTTAGTATGAGTAAGCAAGCAGCAAAAACCTTCAAGGTTGAATTAATCATATATTTTGAAACCCTTCACAGACTCAGTTCAGGCTGTGTCCAGGAGCATGAGATTACTTTGACAATATAATCTCTTAAAGGATAAAGGTCAGCAGCACTTGCTTCTTTCAAGAAGAATTTTGCCCCAGAGAGAAGTTTAGGCTCAGGTCCATTATAATTGCCATGAATATAGAACTTGAATAACATGGTGTCAATAGGATTTTCCTTGTAATGCTATTCACCATCCCCAACCAGGGAAATACTTCACAGAACAAACCTGATCCGTCAAGCCTACCAGCTGCTCATAGCTTCTTAGCTTACAAATTTTAAAATGCTTAAGTTTGAGACACGACATTGTAAAGACATCAGCTGAGAGGGACTGTTCAAACTGCATTTTAAAACTTCATTTTGAATTTCTTGATTCTTATAAATCTTATTATAATCATTGAAAAATTTAGCTTGGAAGGGATTTTGCAAGGTCATTTGGTTCTATCCCCTGCTCAGAGCAGAAACAGCATCAAAAAATAGATTTGATTTATCAAGGTAAATCCTCCAGAATACTTAATAATATTTGGGCTCAGTTTTTCAGACAGAACATGTACTTTGGTACATATCAAGAAGAGACCAGAAATTAATTAATGTGTACACCAGGTCACTTGTAAAATATATGTTTGTATATTTGTTTGTATATTTAATGTTGAATTGGACTGTGCTCACAAGTGTCTCTTTTTAGGAAAGGCAGCCTAGCCCAGGTAGCCATCTCCACCTGCTCAGATGGATACAACCCCAAGAACCAATTGCAACCATTCAGTTACAAGAGCAACAAACACCTGTGTACAAAGGGGAAATCTAGATGGCAAAATGACACCACCAGCATTTTTCTACAGCATATTCCCAGCAACTGTTTACCCAAGGAATTGTTTTTACATGCCAAGTAGCTGATAATCTTTTAAAATTCAACTTTGACTATGTGTTTCTTACATTCCTAAATACACTATTGCTCTCTTAAGTACAATGCCCTGAACTACTCCTGGTTTATTTCACATTTATTAAATAGTAGAAGGGCAATAACATACTTCTGCAGCTTCTTAGGCTTCTTATTGAAACTTGAGGTGGACTCAAGGTAGCCAAACTTTTATGTAATAAAAAACAAAGCAAAAAATGAGCAGATGAAAAAACTCCAAACCCAAAACCAACCAAACAAAAACCCCCCAGCAAACCATGCACAATGTCCATATGTATGGTTTGTTTCTCAGAGTACACATCCAGAACATCCACTGCCATAACATACTGTGGTGCCATTAATCTAAAACCTAACAGAGCTAAATTCACTGAGCATCATAGAGGATCAGACTATTTGTAAATTAGTTTGCCAGACAACAATTAAATCACGGGCATGTGATTTAGGTCTTCCTCCTCCAGACCTTAGGAGGAAGGAGTCATTAAATAAAATGGGTTTTTAAAATTTATTTTATTAAATAAATGTTTTTGCATTTCATATCACATGCTGCTGAAAAGAAAAATCCAGATTCCTCTCAAGAATTGTGTTTAGGAAAAGATAAAGGCACTTCAGAAAAGCTGGTAGGATGAACTCCATGAGGCACACTGGTATAAAACACTCCCACTCAGCAAAGAGGCACCAAGAAAATTGCAGTCCCACTGAATCTCTTTGTATTTCTCAGTCTGGGAAGTCTCTAAGAACTGCAATTCTGATCAAATGCAGTGCAGAGCAGAACTGATTTGCAATCAAGCAGACCTACCATCCATATGCTTAAGCTCCAATTGCCTGAAAGAGAAAGGTGAGAGGGTGCCTGTTGCCAGCTGGGGTTAAACCACGACAGTGCCTCATTCTCATGCTATCAGAACAGACTGAAACCAACTGGCCAAATTGCCTTCTACTTCCATATAAAACCCCTCACACAATCAGCAAAAACCCCTCACAGGTCTGAATCTCTACACAAATATCATTCAAAATGATCAATTGCAACACATTACAAGTCAGCAAAATGGAAAGATGACCTTGACTCATGACTTTTTTCTTTTTAGAAATTTCCAAGGCAATTATAACATGCATTATGACAAATTATAAAGTCCTTAGAGCATATGTGGAAAGCAAACCTTCTCTGCTCTCATATGTTTGTTTCGGATTTTTACAGAAAGATAGCAAAATGCAGTCAACTTGCTCTAGTGTTACTATGATTTAAACACTAAGCAGACTTGTGTGAAAAGGACAACTGGCAGTGACTTCAAACAATCTGATTCATTGGATTATATAATCTGGGGGTCTTAAATAGCTTTGAATTTGAAAGCAAGAAAATATTTTTTGCTCTGCAGAATTATTTTAATTCTTCATTAACCTGTAATCTTATTTTTTATGTTACTACTATTAAAAAAAAAAGAAAAAAAAAAAGAACCTGCATTCCACAGTCATCAGTACCACAATATTTCATTGTGATTTGTGCTGTATTAAGAGTTCTGCATATGGCCCCACAGGACTTGGAACCCTCTGTCCTTGTACTTCCCTGTGATACAGTGGAAAGCATTACATGCTCACATGTTCTTATCACTGATTTGAAGAGATAGAGACCTGCAGAAAAAGCTATCAGGCAGAGGCAGAACATGGACAGTTACACAGCACATAAACCTTACAAAGCCCTCTTTTCTAGGGCTGGTAAGAGGGGCAGTGTTCCTGCTCCCTTACCCTTGTGCAGCCAGAATTGCCCCAGGGCTGCATGTCCCCTGCACTGCCACAGGATACAAATCTTATCCATGCAAGACCTGGGATGCTTCTGTGAGATGATCAAGGTCTTCAGTGTCCAGCCAAAGACCTATATCTGCAAGACTGATTATGTCCTAATCCTTGCCAAGTTAAAAAATATAATTACTGGAAAGTACTGCGCCTAGGAGGTTTTTCAATAGGTGCTGGCACCCCTTAAGCAACGGTTTGATAACATGTTTTGCATTAACGTTTTACCCACTCTTCCTAGGATATTTCACCAAAAAAAAAACCCAAAAAACAAAAAAAAAAACAAAACTGATCCTTTTTATATAGCAGAAATAACCCATTTTTGAGCTTTTCGTTTGAGCAGAGGCAAAGAAGATTAAGGGAAAGTTTAGAAGTGAGTGCTCTTTTCCTTTTTGGTAAAATATGGAGGCAGTTGCTTTCCTCAGTTTTCACTGAATTAATTCCATTACTATCCCAAACTGAAGTTTTCTAGTGTTTAAACTTGTATCAGTTGAAGCTAACAATATGTGGCATCATTGAGAAAAGAGTGCTGAGGGTACTGTCAAATAACTGAGCTTCATTCCAAAAAAAGACATTTCATTTAGGGAATACCTACATCTCCTATAAACTTCTGGAACTATTGCTGGCTTTACAAGTACCAATTATGGAAATTACTGTAATCAGGAAGGATTTACACAAAATCACAGAATTAATGTATGCAAACATGCTTAGTTGGTGTCACTCAGGACAATTTGTTTGATTAGTCCCAAGTATTTAACAAAAATAATTTGTTTCTGTCCCCACATTGCAGTACATACATACCAATTGCAGGCTCTGTCATAGACTGGCAAACAAAATCAAATTCAATTATGAAGGACAGGGTACTCTTTATTCTTCAAAATAGCTAACCCTTTACAGTGCTAGATTGCACTCACAGCTCATCTTCAAGGACCTTTTGAATGAAAGTTGATGTAGCATAATTTCTAAAACATCTGAGCTCCATGAGCTGCAAATAGTATGAATATAAAATATTCAATTCCCTGCAATATCTCTAGAAAAAATTCAAAAAATACTTCTTTTGCCACAGAAAGTAAAGCACTAGGTCATTTTTTATTGTTTCCTGCTTCAAAAATAACAGGTGACTGATAGAAAACTACACAGAGTTCATTTCTGCTCACCCATCTACAGCTCACAATCTATTGTATGGCTTTTATTTATTGGCATTGTATGTCAATGT
Organism: Dicaeum eximium; assembly: GCA_013396995.1. Taxonomy (NCBI): domain Eukaryota; kingdom Metazoa; phylum Chordata; class Aves; order Passeriformes; family Dicaeidae; genus Dicaeum; species Dicaeum eximium. The sequence continues at coordinate 218,661 of VWZP01004820.1, read as the reverse complement.
CAAATATGTTTGGAGGCTACTTAAGCTTTTATTATGCTATGCTTCTATAGGATTAAAAAACAATCTTTGTTTTAACAATGTCTGTATGATTAGTTGATGTGCCAGCAGTAACACTGAGCACCACCAATGTATGTCCCCAGGCTGGGACAGATGTTTTTGTCTTCTACTTTCCTTTAGTGTTTATCTAGAAAAACTTGAATATTACAAACATTGAGGTGTCAATGTTCATGTCTGCATTGTAACAATAAGGGTCTCTCAGTATTTCAACTTCAGGCCTTCACTTGGTCTTAAAAGACATGGTGAATTTAACTTGATTGTCTTTTGATTTTTTCATTTAGGTACTTAAAAAGCAAAGTTAGATTGCAAGGATGGAAATATTAATTTAATTTGCGTTAGAACAGAATAAAACAGTAAAGTCAGAAGGAACGCACAATTATTCAGTCCTACTGCCTGACCAATTAAATTTAAATCATATTTTTAAGGGCTTTGTTCAAATACCTGTTAAACACTGGCAGGTTTGGGGCATCAACCACCTCTCAGGGAAGCCTGTTCAAGTTTGTGACCATCCTCTTAGTAAATAAATGTTTCCTGATGTCCACATCTACAGTGTTTCCATTGCATACAAACACAGTTAGTACTGTAAGGACTTCCAATTCTGTGCAGCATATAGCCAGGAGGTAAAAGATTTTTGAGAAAGAAAGGTTCAATTTTGTCTCTCCATTTCATTACAACAAAAGTCAGGGAAGGTCCTGTTTCCAAATCAATAAAAAGTCTTTAATGAAGTTGAAAACTTTGTTTAGTATTTTTGGGGGGTACACAAGAAAAAAGTTAAAGATCCATCCCACACAGATTTTTCCCTTGTGTCTCTCTGATTAGATTCAATTATTTTTGTCTGGGTCAGTTGTATTTAATAAGTAACAGCCTAAGTCCTTCAAGTCAAATGCCCAGACACTGGCATGCCTGTGAATAAATGGCACATATAAGGGCATGATTATCTGCCTGAGGTTTAAAGACACGTATTTCAGCATCCAAAATAATTCTGCAAAACAGCAGCAGTTATTATTCAAGGTATTGATTTTAATGAGATACGAAAGCCTTACAGTCTCTGAAAATCAGGACACTTATTCAGGTGTTATGGTTATTAGCCAACATCTTCAAAACTGGCTGCCTAAATTTAGGAACAGAAATCAATATTTAAGCACCAGCTTCAGCAGTTCATTTTTTTTCAGAGGTTTTAACCACTTGCAACTGCTAGTAGTTTTATCTCACTGCATCCATAGGTCACTGTGGTTCTTTTGTTTTGGGTTTGGTGTTTTTTTGGTTTTTTTTTTTCAGAAATTACTGAAGATTTACTGTGACTTGATTTTGGATGTCCAACTTCTGTGATATGTTCAAGGAGCAGTTTTCCCAAGAACCATCATTTCTAATCAGGCATATTTAAGTTGTACTAGACTGGTTATCTAGAATCTGTAATATTTTCTTAAAATCTCAGGCTTTTGAAGTAAAAGTTAGGGTTTTTAAGATACTTTGGCATTACAATTGTGATGCTCTCTATGAATGGTGATTTTTCCTTGCACACACTTAGGAATGTGTCCTGGAAACCCAAGACAGGTGTACAGGAGCAGCTGTGGAGTGAGGTCAGCCAAGCCAGGGGCCAACAGCAATGGCCCCTCCCAACACAGCATCACCCCACAGCACCCAGCCAGAAGGGCAGGGAGGGAACAGGGATGGTGCTGCAGCCCAGGGATAGACAGAGAAGCTGCATGGACCTGTCAATGCCCTCCAGAGCCTGTGAGTAGCTTCAATTCCCTCCAGGTACTGTACAGTCAGCAGATGGGGAAAAAAACCACTTCTATGGGGCCATAATGCTGTATTTTAGATGTCTATCTTCTGATTAGACAAGTCTACCCAGATAAATGTATAATCTTGTATAAATCTAACTTTTAGATACCTAAATAATGAGGCATTATTCTCTTCCCCTATTTACTTTTAGTGGAAGCAGGGATTTATCAGACCCATAATATTTTGTCTTCTAATTTTCTTACTGTCACCCTTACATGACAGCAGCTACACCTTCTCTTAAATATTAAAAATAAAAAAGCTATTTCTGCATCAAAACTGACTTAAATTATCCTATAAACCATTAGAATGTTTAGGGTGTGCCTAGCCTTCAAATTTGGGTTATTAGTCCATAAGTTTTTTCTTTTAGCAAAACCTATGAAAATACAGGAAAAATTTGGCATTATGTAGGCAGCAATGACAGGCTGTAATTCAGATCAAATATAGTTACATAAACCAGCATGAGGGGGGACAAAAAGGTTATAATTCCACACACACTTTTAACTCAACTGATTTTCGTAATGTCCAAATTTGAAAAGAGAAGGAAATAAATGCCTCTTTCATTTCAGTTGGGTAAAATTTCTCAGATACAAACTTGAGATATGAATGCTTACTATCTCAGCACCAGAGAGAGACCAAGCAAATAGATGAAGCTTCTAAAATAATAGTATTAGGATACCTGGTAAAAACTACCTGCTCCCGCTGCTTTTATTATGTCAGAACAGCTGCAGTGTTGTGAGAAAGTGAACATATACCTCAAGAAAGAAGAGGTAACTTATTGTAACACTTGTCTAAATCATGATCTAAACAATCAGATTTCCGTTTGAGTAGCAATGTGCAGCGCTGATGAACTGCTATGCAAGGTGTTAAACTTGTCCCTGGGAAACTTTATAGTTACACTAAAGGTCAGTTTGACCTGTGGGACTTTTCCTGCAGCTGAGATTACAGTGATTAGCATTTCTATTATTAGTTGATTGTGTCAGCACTGGAAGCACTATGGGTACAGTAGCCACGAGGCTCAAGCAGACAATAAGGAAGGAAACTTCACAATTAATGAAGAACTAATTTTATGAAGGTGCTGGAAATAAACAGTGTTGCATGTGTAAAGGGCAGGGAGAAGAAGAGACTGCAATGGGTCATTGCAGACCTCTGCTTTTCATTTATCTCATTGATAATTTATTTAATATATTAATTAATACAGATTGTCTACTGAACTGCCTAGATTCACATTTAATATTAAAATTTAACGTGAACTTATTCTACATTTCTTGTCTTGTATCATGACACCAAGACTACCTATACACATGAAATGCAGCTGGCACTTGGAGCCCTCCACAGTGCAGTTGAGCAGCACTACCAGGAGATCACAGAATCCCAGAATACCCTGAGTCGGAAGGGACCCACAAGGATAATCGAGTCCATCTCCTGACCTTGCACAGGACATCTCAAGGAATCACACCCTGTGCCTGAGAGCATTACCCAAACACTTCTCAAACTCTGTCAGGATTGCTGCAGTGATGACTGCCCTGGGAAGCCTGTCCCACCATGTCCAAAAGACAAAGCTTTCTGACAAGTTCTTAGCAATAATTCTGAATTAAAGATGTCCACAATAGCCTGATTTTAAAGATGTGGAGCATCCATGAACATAAGGTAAATACAAGAAGGCTTAATACTGCTGGTGACCAGAGAGCTTTAGTTTTCTAGAAGATGTGAGAGATTTGAACGTGAGTGATGAGTTCTGTTTGAGTACCCCTTAGCAAGTGTCACTCTTATACCAGCAGAACAGATGGGTAAGCACAGAAAACAGATGACAGCGAGCAGGAAACTCTGGAGAGCAGTTTTTCTTGGGAGAGGTAGGAAGAGAAAGAGCAATTGGAACTGGGGTGGCACATATTTTTATCCTGATGTGGAGGCAACCCTTGCCCAGACCCAGGTGAGGTTTACAGGCAGTGGCTGAGTAACCAAGGGAATTCTGTGTTCAGCAGGGTTTGCTCTTAGGACCTGTGCTGCAGTCAACACAAGGTGCAGCATATCACCTTGCTGCTTGTTTGGTAGGGTTTTAGTTGTTTTCTCTCATGTTCTCAAGTATTTCTAACAAACTGCTAACTACCTTTACTAAAGTAAAAGGAAATTTTATATTAATTACTTCTTCAAAGGAGAAGCTAAACTAATACAAGCTTCCAAAAAAAAACGCTGTTTGGTGTTCCTAGCATAGGTGACCATGAATTACCTGCCCAAGTGGCAAGTCTGTTTTCTTGAAATGAGGAGAGTTGAAGTGGAGCAACAAACAGAACAAAGGGTCCTGTTTGAAGCCTACAGAGTTGTCAGATCGTTCCCACCTCAGCAGTGTCACTCCTCCTGCTGCGTGTCCACAGGAGGGCAACTTCAGCAGATCCCAGGAAATGCCCACACGTACTTGGGATGCACAAAATGAAATGTCATTGTCATTATCCATGTTGTTCAGATTAATATAAGGAGGGGCAAGGGAGGTGTTCTGGAGGCTCATTTGGGGTGACAGGACTTTACTGAAAGCATTCTCTGAAATACTGCCAGCTCCAGGCATGAAACCAAAAACACAGGCAAAAATCCACCATCTCTGTGAGTGAAAGAGATTATAGGCATTTCAGGAACTGGGAAAACTTGAACAGGAAAAATTAAATGCATTTTAATCATAATACAGCCAGGCTGCTGGCACTAAAACTCACTACATCAGGAAGGGGTGCTTACAGTAGGAACAGGAGAAAAGCTGACAGCATAAGAGCTCCTCTTTCAGACTTATGTGACCCTGGGGCTGGTTGTGGCTAATGCTCAGTGCACCTCTGAGAAACATGGTAGAATAATCTCAGCATAAGCACAATAAATAAAGAAGGTGAATTAGGCCACTTTCAATGCAATTCCACTGGTTGATTCCAGTTTCAAGTGACAGGGTGAGGGCAGAACTTGCAAATGTTTCTACAGCAGTACTAGAAACCTAGACCCAAAAAGATAGAAGAATTAAAATCCTCAGACCAAATGAAAATTCATTAAGTGCCATGGAACAGGGGAGCTGGAATTAAATGATCTTTAAGATCTATTCAAATCCCAATCATTCTATGATTTTATAACAGGCATCTCTGACACAAGATGGAGAAGAAAAACCAGATGAATACCATGTTAGAAAGTAACCAAACTTACAGGAAAAATATGGTAGCAGGTAAAGGCGGAGGAGCTGCTTGCGTGGGGTGAGTAATATTAAATGTAAAAGCATAAAAATACTTTGACAAAATTGTCAGGGCACCTAAGAGAAGTCCACAGGACGTTTTTTTCATAATGTCCCCCAGAACACAGATCTTCAACTTGAATAGATGGAATTATATAAAAATGAGTTAAGCCAGCAAAGGGATGGAGGGCATGAGAGGGTCAGAGAACAGTCCAAAAAAAGGAGAAAGAACATGAGAAGCCTGAAGAATATCAAAAGGAGTGCATCAGAAATTAAGATAAAATGTATCATGATTCAAAAAGAAAGAAATTCAAGAAAATAACTTGCATAGCTCAATAGGAAAGACACTGGCAAATTGGTTGGTATTTAAGAAATAGGACATTGGTTCAAATAAGAACAGAAAAGCCCATAAAACAAGGTGGGTCAAATGTAAAGCAGAAATACTGATAATATAAAAATAACTTGAAAAATGCTTTGTTCTCCTTACTGTCCTCCTTCAGATACATTGAAATTCAGAATCAGACCAGTTACAGCAGAATGATGGTAAAGGTAAAAGGAGCACCTTTTGTGGGGACAATAAGAGGCAGCTAATTTAATTTCCTTGCACTGATTTGCACTGTTGAAGACAGTGGGGAGCCTTTGAGACCCAACACCTCTGCAGCAGATTGGTCAGAAGAGTGAGAGGAACGTGAAGTAAACACACAGGAGGCTCAGCCCAAGCAGACAGATTCGGTTTCCATAAGTCATTGGGACCAGACAGGGCTAACCCATGAGGCTGGGAGGAGCTGGAGGGCGGAATTACCGAGGTGTGGGCCGAAGCGAGCCCCGCCCGGAGCGCTGCGCTGCCGCTGGGCCGGGAACACGGGCAGGACTGCCCGGCGGGATGGAGCCGCTAAGGGGAAAGGGATCACTGAGCACCTGAACGAACGGGAGCTGCTCTGGGGGAAGGAGAACGGGCTGTGCATAAGGAAAGCCTGGGGCAGAAATCTCCGGTCAAGATAGCATCTCCTGACACTGCTGCTGGAGCACAAGGGCACTTTCTAGTCCCGCTTTGGCAGCGCCGAAGAATTCACAGCTCCAGCTGCTCTGTCTGCAGTGTCCTATATTTTACATGCCTCTCATTCCATGATAACCCCGCTTTGCCTTTGCTTTTACTTCACAATCCGTTTTGAGGCTTATCCATACAAAGCATCTCTCGTAAGGCTTATCCCATGCTCAGAGAAAACTTTAGTTCTGACTGCATTTGCATTAATACGTCCTCTCTAGATGTGTCCTTTAATGTGCTTTGGCTTATAAATGGCTTCTGCAGAGTATCCATAATGATAATTCAGAGTTATGTGGCTTACAGCATTTAGCTGTACAGGTTGCCACTCGTCCCCTTGTCAGACTCAACCCAGTTCTGTGCAAGGTCCTTCGAGACCTCATCCTCTCCATGTGAGTTTGAAGGAATTAGGAGAAAACCTGCCTCTGAAGGTATTCAGTAAATTCTCCCTTGCCCAAACCACTCACATGCAAGATCCAACTTCCTGAGTGCCAGTCCTTCTGTGTTTTACCTTGAACTTCGCAGGAACTCGTTAAACTCTGAAAAAATCCATTATGCTTTCTTGTCTCTTGGCTCCAAATGGGAAACGTACACTGACAGGCAATGTCCTATTTCATCATTTCTTAGTGGTTGTTATGATTGTTATGCACAGCTATGAATGTGCAAAAATACACTTAATATCACTATATTAAGGAAGTAGTAATATATTACATAAAGTAATTGCATAACACATATAATGCTGACAAATTTATTTAAGTAAATTAAGAATACTGCAGAGGAGCCATTTTCCAGCTAACTTGGATTAAAATGCTCACTGTTGGAAGTCTAATTTAAATTTTTATGATTAGATTATGATAACCATTGTGAACTTAGTACTAAAAGTATATAGCCCTAAAAGCCCATTTAATCTATCCTGAAATTCTCTGAGCAAGAAACTGTGTTTACCATGGAATATTTCATTAGCTCTTCATTTAAAAATGGTACTTCCCCATGGGGGAGAAGTTTGTCAGACTGGACAGTGAAGAATGCTGATGATGCCACAGACTCCTCACTAATTGGACTCACAAGCAAGAAAATCTTGGTTATTGTCTGTCACTCAGCTATGGAGACCCACAAGCCTCAGCCAGAAAAAGCTGTGGTCATAGATTTCCCACCCCTGATTCCATCTCAATGACTAATTACCAGTCACTTCCCATTCAGAAGGAAAAAACAGCCACTGTTCTACTTTTATTTGCTAGCAATGCACCATATATTTAAGTAAATATTGATTTTCTAATCTCTAAGATAAAGTACCACAGACTGGCAATTTTGAAACAGTGGTAGTGACACATGCTCCATTAAGCTGTCCCTCCTCCCCTGTGCCAAGGCTTGTTGTCAGTCTGGGTAGGCTAGTTCCCAAATATCTGACTATCTGATTGCACCCCAAATCCCACATACTTCTTCTCATCATATCTACCTTCCTTTTGTCATTCTTTGACATTGAGACAGACCTTCCCCCCTCTTCATATCACCTTTTATGAAATTAAGTAGCAAATTTGTTGTGCAGGAGAATCACCTTGTTCTCCTCCATGTCCTGCCTGTGTCAGTATAAACACATCCATGGGCTTTATTATGTGGCTCAGTTTATTTACAGAAAGACATACAACCTATCAGGCAGGTTGTGCTGACAGCAAATAAAGCCTGTTTCAAATATTGATAAATTCCTTCAAAGGTTAGCAAAGAATGTTATAGCTTCAACATTCACACAGAAACAGAATATCAAACATTTCCCCAAACAGGGATTTTGCAGCAATAACTTCCTATGTCTGGGTCTAAATATGAAACAAAAATGCTTTCATGAAGAGGAAATGGAACACAAAATTAAATTCAGAAAGTCAATAATTAAACAATAGAAACTCCCTTCAATCCAGCCACCTCCCCTCTCTCTGGCCCTATAAAGTACTTTTTGAGTGTATTTTCTCATCCTTTTTAATAGGTTAAACTTCACAGCTCCATTCCTCACAACTGAATGATTTTTTACCAGAACAAGTGAAACATTTTCAGTCCATGGTCAACACCTAAATGAAATAGGGTTGTAGATTTGGCCTCAACCTTCTGTTTCTCTACAAGTAATGCAGCAGAAGACCTTTCCACAACAGTCTTTAGACCACAGGGCTACCTGTCTATATCTGTAAAATCACACGCAAATATGTTTTTATCATAATTGTAGATGGAATACACTTCATTTTTCTCCACTGCAGCAACATTTTCTTCTGTCTTTCACTAACAAATCATTTCACATTTTGCCAGCAGCACCAGTGCCAGAAGCACTGAGGTACTTCCCTGAGGAGGTTGAAGCGGGTTGGTCACTGGAAGGGTTCATAATAATTCAAGTTCCTGCCAAAGCCAATATGGGCTTACATTGTAACCATGGCAGGTTTATTTAGTGGATAAGGGCTCCATGTCTCTGTGCTCAGCTATGGAAAAGTTTTTTGAGCCAGGATCCTACTCAGAAGCTATGGGCTAAAATTCTACTTCTGCTTTTCTGCAGGGAGGCAGAAAGGGAAACTTCGGTACCTGCACTTGCAGGGCTGGTTTTCAAAACTCCCAGCCCAGACACAGGTCTTGCTGGAAGTAGAAAGACAAAAGTCAACATTGGCAGATCAAAACCTGTTCTGTTTGATGAACAAACATAAGTAAGGCATTAGCAGAAAGAACTTAGAACCTATCCCTACCTTGATAGATAGGGATCTTAACTCAGCACTGACAGCACTGGTACTACATGTTGGCAAAGCCTTTACAATTGTTTAATTCTCTTGGAGCTTAGAGGCCACAGTTTTTTAGGGATGCCTGAACTCACACTCAATTTGAAATTCACCCTATTTGCTTTCAGCTGACCCAACTTACTAAAAGAAATCCCAAACTTAACTTTAAAAATACTAAGACTAAGCAATGAGCTAAAACTTGTTTGCGACGTCCTTCCCTTCCAGAACTTTTTACCATTTTCTTTTTTTTGCTCATTTTAGAACTTGTAAATCAATAGGATAGAGAACATCTGTGACTGCATAACATGGAAAGGCAGATACATGAGATGACTATTACCTCCTTTGAGACAGAAGAAGCAATGAGGCTATCATGAGATGCAATTCCATCCACTAGGTAAGTGACGGGAAAATGGGCATCCAAAGCCCGAAGTCAATCTGAAAAAGTATGCAATTTCTACTTTCTAAAATCTGTAGTCATAACACAATAAAAAGGCCAATTGAATAAGCACATTCACTAAATGCTTCTCCTCTGATGATGAGCTGCCTGTTGTGCACAAAGTCTATTTAGACAACAGTGCTGTTACTTGATGTAGCTGTTATGCTGCAGAATTTCAAACCCAGCAAGGCAGAGGAGGTAGTTCAAGTTCATATATTCACAGATTCATAGATAATGCTGACAACCTATTCTGATTTCTGCACGAGAGCAACTCACTTCACCAGGGAAATTAAAAAGAGCTGTTGAGAATCAAGGTCCACATTATCATTCTACAAGCACTAACAAGGACATGTAAGTATGATATCACTATGTCTTAATGCAGCTATGTATCTGCTGGGTGTCAGCTGCATTAAAGCACACAGGAGTTTTATTTTCTAATGATGCCATTGATTTTTTTTTTTTAGTAATACCAGTAGCAGTAGTTGTAGAAGGACAGAAGACCTCATAGTTGACCAGGGTCAGATAAGCCAGACAAAAAACAACACAGAAGTCAAACCCTTGCCTGAAAGAGTTTCTAGATGAATGAAAGGAGAGAAAGATGAATGCTTTATGAATGAGAGTTATCAGCAGAATCAGTGCAAATTCACTTTGCAGCAGGGCAGAAGCAGGAGGTGACAAGGACCAGTCAAATCTGGCTGGTGTGATGGGAGCTCCACAGCTGGTGAACGCTACCAGATGTCTGCCATTGCTCACAAGTGAATTCAGCTCAGTTCCACTGAGATAAGAACAGGAACAAACACTCTTTCTGCCTCCACCAAGAGTCAGGGAAGCACCATGAACTCCACAGGGTCTTGAGTAAACCCTTATCTGGGCAAAACAGAGCACCCCCAGCTTCTGCACTCAGCAGAGGCAAACAACTGGAATAAATTACTGTTGCATTGCTTTGCACAGAAAATGAAAGGATCATAACTTTTATGACTCTGAGGATTTTTTGATTAAAAATTAAATTATACAATAAGCAGAAAATATTAAAAGTACACATGGGGGCCATCTGCTTGGAGAGCAGGTGGATGTCTGACCTCTGTAAGCTCTCAGTGATAAAACTGATATACTACAGTTACCATTGATCTCACTGTCACTGTGTTATTAAAGAGCTGTAATGCAGTAATCATGTCACAGCAGCTAGGAAGCAAAGTGGCATCTCATGTGTATAAGGAGTTTCGGGCTACACTTGCTCATACACTTGGCTCATAATCTGTTATATTCTCTGTGCCTCAGACTTGGTCTCACTAAATTGAGCAGGAAAAATATTGAGATGCTTGGAAAGGTGTGAGTGAGCAAAGACTGATCTGGTGACCTTCACCATGCACCTGGGAAAAATATATCTAAACAAATGTGAAAAAAAAAAAAAAGTCACAATGTCTACTGGAGGATTCTAACTTAGTTAAGTATGGGAAATGCCATGTCATTTTGATGCCTTAAGTTTTAGCTTTGGTATTCTTCAGATTCTGTACTGCATTAGTGTATAGCTCTGAATTCTGTATAGAATGCTTGCTAGCTATATTTTGGTCAGACTGAAAAATCCTTCTAAGCCTAAGAACCAAGGTCACCATCACAGCCTCAGGCCCGAAAAGCATAAACAAAAGTGTGACGGATGAGAAGCAAACTGGGGACTATGACTTCATTGCCTGAAGCTATAATGGGACAATTAACCTCTGATATACAAACAGACCAAACTTACATCTGTCTGACAAAACTCCTGACAGTTGTCCATCATGGGTGTAGCCTCTGCTAGGCTTTTGCACTGCCCAGGGTGTATCCTTTGAAGGCCTTTTAATAAATACCCACTTTATTCTCTAGCCTCAGTTCTGTCTAGCCTCAGTTCTAGGTAGCCAGTCCAAGGCATCAATTTCTCCATTGCCTTGATAGCATGAGGCCCAGGGATTCATTTTTGTTCTCTGCAAGAGGTCTCACACTTCCATCTTTCATGCCAAGGCCTCCTAGCTGCAAAATGTTGACAAGCGACCAGTTGCAAAAGATCTCGATCAGCATCCTCTGGGAAACATTTTATGGATGTTTGAGCACATCCAGGATGTGTGTGCTTGGTGTCATCCCAGATCATCAAGCTCACAGTAGTTAAACCTTTGCTAGTGCTTCACAGGGAGTTACCTATTCTTGCCAGAGGTTGCTCCACACAGCTTGCTGCCCACTGACTTCATTGAGTCTGCCCCTTGTCCCCATGTTGGGAGTCACCTCAGCTCTGCAGAGTGCTCTCCCTCACCATCAGCTCTTTCTGCCCACATCAGCACCCCCCATATTCAGCCTTGAATCTCCTCCTCCATCACACAGGGACTCCCTGCAGCCAGGCAGCAAGCAAGGAAAGGTATTAGAAGGGTAGCACTGCACTTCATGGTTTGTCATCCTGCTTTATAATGAAACGACAGTCCACATTTATCCAGAGCCTAAGAGAAGGGCTTCTCATTATTAGGACAGAGTTACTTCTACACTGTGAACCAGTAGAAGACATGAAGATATACTTTAGTCTTATCCTTAAAGTACTCCAGTTATCACTACCCTCTTTGTAAGCCAAAAACCTGTAATAATCACATTGTTGAAATTAATGTCTGTTCTTACATCCAACTCCCTTACACAGATCAGCCTGAAAGGTGCTAGCCTCCAATCTGGGTTTTCTGATTAGAGATTTTTACTGCTGTAGACTGAGTGATAAATTATGTTTAAAGTGTCGTTAAGTACTTCTTCTAACAATGATAGATGACAACACTTAATAGTTACAGGGTGAAAAAAAGCTAAGCAAAACCCTGCTCTGATCCCAACTAATTCAAATATAGGAGCTTGCCTTTCCATCACAGCACATTTCTGGGAGGATTTGGAGCTGAGCTGCGGCCATATGTGCTGCAGTGCTTCTACAGCCAGCTTTGCCTCAAAGTTACACAGCATTCTAAATAAATCAAAATTACTTTTCCATCCACTTACCATATATATAACCACACTACCTGCTCATAGTGACAGAAGAAACATTTTCACAAATGTTTCTCGATGTCCCGGGTGTTTCATGCATTAAAGATGCTACCAAAATATCCTGCTTCTATTAATTTATTCTTAAATTTGCACATTCATTGATTTCTCATCTGTTCATCTCTACTATGTCATGCATTTCTCCTTCTGAGGCTGAATTGTCCTTGTCATCCACACTGAAGTAATTTGCTTCTCTCTGGCAGAGGTGAGGGGATAAGTTGGAGTATGCAATAAAAAGACCGACTACTAATTAAAATAATTATTAATATATTTTCACTATTTTATATAATGCACAGTACTTATATAACATATAATGAACAATATAAAAGGATGCTTCAGAAAGCTGGGGAGAAGGTAAGAATGCCAGACCCTAAAATCCATACAAAAGATGGCTCAGGGGGGTTTGTCCAATGTTCCAAGCCCCTTTATATATGGTGCCTTACCCCAAAACTCTGATAAGGTCTCATAATGTGAATACAATTATACTGAAAGTTAAAAAAAAAAATTAAAAATTACAAAAAAATAGTATGTGAGACTAATATTCCATGTCTCACTAGAATGGAGTTGCTAGAGAAAGATTTCATTTTCATTAGACCAGGCTTTGTAAGATTAGAGAACTAATCTATACAGTTTTACCTGGCACTGAGATCCTGAACTTTATTCTACTCACGGAGTTAAGTGTCAATAACTAAAGAGAAGTTCTTAGCTCTATTCATTCCCTTCCAGGGGCTGTCAGCTGAATTTAATGTTTGTATGCTCAGAGTGCAGAAATCTACAATAAATGCGTCCTGGAAGAATGCAGAATAATTACAACAAAACACAAACAAGGAAGAAGGTTGAACATCTACACTTAAACAGAATTCTGATATCCACCAAGAAGAGAAAAGTTCTTGCATGACCATACAGGAACTCTGGGGAAAAAACAAAATTATTTGCCATGTGTCGGTTAAGGAATAGTTAATGGAGAGCAAGGGTTTTGCTGTTCTGCTAAAAAGTGATGCCAATAGACAGCTTCTATCAAATTAAATTTTAAAAAAACCTAAAACACCTTGTTCAGTAGTTAGCTTGACCCTTTAGCAAGAACTAAACCATAATACATAATAGATCCCTTCCTGAGAATTTTGCCCTTAACTTCAAGCAGGAAGAGAATTTATTCTCCTCCACTATTTTGCTTAAACCAACTTTCCTTTGACTCCCCTGGCTACACCTTGTTTCAGCCAAGCTCATTCCTGTCCACTTTTGCTACCACTATGGTCACAGCCCACCTGACCTGGTGCTCTACAGCATCTTTGTAACTCTCTCTGTTCCCTGCCTGATTCCCATAAAGCTGTGACCATCGCTGTGTTTCCCCAGTCCTTTCTGCATTCTGAGCTGCCAACATGATGCTTCTCTGAGGAAAGCAGAAAATTCACGTGACACTGTAGAATGACTCAGCCACCATGTTTCCTTTGACTACCTGCAGCAGCTGGATGCTGAAAGGGACTCAAAGAAACATGCTGAAAATGCAGACCTGCAAGTCACATTAGATGTGGGATATAATGGACCAGGGTGGCTTAGGGGCTCATAAATCGCTGCTATACCTCCTTCACCACTACATTTTGGTCCCACAACCCAGAAGTCTATTAAAGATAAGTAATTATCACCACACCTCCCCAGGAAGCATTCTCCACAAAATGGCCCTCAGACAGATTAATGCTTCCTTTTTCCGTAATAAAGTCTTGATTTTAGGGGTTTTTTTTCATACAATTAAGGAGCACTGTAAAACATTTTTATTATCTTTTTGCTCAGACTGAGAGACAATTATTGTGTTGTTTGTATATGCAGCAGCCTATTCAAGTATTAGTCATTTTCCTTGTTATTAGCTTCTGCTTTAAATTGCTTGATAAAAAATTATGGCCACATTTGTGATCCCACAGTGTTTGTTTTCTTTTTTTATGGCATGGCAACACAAATGAAAAGAGACAGCTAATGGCCTGGGGAAGAAGACATGTGGTCTCAACAGGAAGGCTGCAATGACAGGTATGAACAGTCATTAAAGAGGTAGGGTGAGAGCACATGGATTTTCCAAAGGAAAATACTTTTTTATCCTTCCAAAGATATCTTCCTGCAATTATCTGGTGCTGTGTTCATTCGATACGTGTTAATTGGAACAAGTTTTTATTTGCACAGGTGGCAGCTCAGCCTATCCTCTCACACTGTAACAGCACCAAGTTACACAAAGCAGAATATGCAGCACAGCTTCTGCCCTTCACAGGACCACAGCTTTATGTACCAACAGCCAGAGGTGGCCAAGTGGCTGACGAGACTGTCACCAGGGTCCCAAATTGCTAAGGACATATTTGTGAACACAACAACCAGGATTATGTCTATTCTAGTAAGTGAAAGGGGCCAGGGACCATTCCCCAGCCTGGAGGCCAACTGGCATAGCACAACTTTATCCTTTTGGCTAAACTCTCATCTTCAGGGTCAGAGTGACTGCATTCAGGCCATTCAGTGGGAGCTCTCCCTACTTTGTGCTGTCTCCCCAAACCTACCTGAGCACATTCTTGGAAAGCAGGACTTGCAGCAGGTCAAGGCTCTGCTAGGACTGGGCTAACAGCTTAACAGTGAACACAGCCTTTGCATATGCCCACTGTTTATTTACAGGTTATAGGCATAACCATGGAGACTCCTCTGAATAACTGTGCAGAAGAGGCTCATGGATTAAAAAGAAACCCAGCACTATAGATTTGCAATGTGAAGTGCACTTAGAGAGATTCGTAAGAATTTGATGGATTGTAGCTGTAAAGTGCTGCTTACTCTGTGAAAATGAATTATATCTGTGTTATCCTATCATCAAAACAGTTTTTAGAAATTATAGGTCCTCTTATGTACTGGATAAAAGAACTTAATTGCTTAATGGTGACTTTAAAGAAATTAAGATGTCTCTCAAGAAATAGTGAACAGCAGTGGCCTTGCTTTTATACCTTCCTTCAGTGAGAAGGAGTGAACGGCCTCATAGGTAGGAAGTCGACACACTGTAGTGTCGAGATTTCTGCTCAGACAGCACAAGTTTTCCCAAAACCCTGTGCCTGTAGCCTCTGCACATGCCCATCAGCTATGCCCTCCCATCCTCCCAGTGACCCTGCGAGCACAGCCAGGGGGTTTATAGTGACAGACTAACCTGAATTTATGTATGCCAGGAGTCACAGCCCTGCCCTGCTTCAAAGCCTGCAGTCAGAGCTCAGCTAAGGCAAATCTCTGCATATACAGATGCCTTTGCTGCAGATTGCCAGTGATGGAGAGTAGCTGTGCACTCAGGTGCCAGCCTTGATACACTGGATCTGATACCTAATCACACATTGCTCAGATCCTTTCTGCAGCCACCCATTAGTTCAACATGCTGTACCTAAGCATGCAATCTTTCTTAGCAATGCTTGGAAAACTGCAAACCTATCCAGACCTATAGCAGAAGGACAGTGAAGCCACCACCAACACCAAAGAAGCCTTCAGGCATCTGCTCTTACAGAGTAACATCAGATCACTTCAGAAGGCCTGAGGCATCTGCTTTTTATTGTTCTTTTAAACTCTTGATCTCACAGGCATTCCCCCTGTGTGCCCTCTCTACCCTTCTGTGGTTGGTCAGTGCCCCTCAGCTCTCCATGTCCCATTGCCTTCAGTACCAGTCACCTGTCCCACACAGCTGTACCCATCAGGGATGAGCCCCACTGCCAATTACCATAGGCTGTGTGCCTACAACAATTCCCCTTTTTTTTTCTTTCAAATAAATGCCACATCTACCATCTCCCTGCAGGGCCCTTGCAGAAGAAATAGCAAACATGGTATAAGTATCCCTTGTGTAGGCTCCACTAATTCTGGAATGCATCTGTGTACTGACCTTAATTAATTCCTCAAACTCACATTACATATCATCAAAAATCCTTATACCCATGCTTCTTAATAATTGACAATATCAATAGGTGTGCAACTTTACAAGGCAACACACAAGAATAAGTTACATAATTCCATCAACAGCCACACAACTTCATGAAGTAACATACAAGAATAAGACAGAATCTATATGTTCACATCTTAATAGCTGCAATTCACAAGCACAATACACACATTTTACCAGCAAACAAACACATCACACTGAACAACAGAGCCTAGCTGTCTATCCCCTAGATCCTATTGCTGCTTTAATAACTTCTCTTGTTCCTTTTACAGTTTTTGTTGCATTAGTTTGTCACACCTTATCACCTGATAAGTTATTTTCCATTATGTCCCCAGTGGCTCACCTCTACCCCAGGTGTCAAGTTCAGTCTGGTCCGGACCAGCAGCGTCCCCCCGCTGCTCTCAGTGCTGCGCTGGGCTCCATCCCATCCCCGGCTGTGCCTCACCCTACAGCCCAATCCCAAATCACGTTCGGCATCACCTTCCATTGCAGTCGAGACAGCCAACAGACAACAACTTCAGAAAGTTTTCTCACGTGTTTTCCATGCAGCTCTGACCCTGCCTCTCGGAGCTCCAGGTTGGTTTTGCTGTTCCAGTGCTCACACAGCAGCAACTCAGCAAACCTCCCCTCGCACTCCTCATGGGCCACACTGTTGGCTGCAACACTGGCTGCTGTTGTGGCCAGGCCATTTGCTGCTTCCATCTCTGCTGCTCCATTTCTGTGTCCCACTGCATGCTCAGGGCTCATGAACCATCCAGGGAGACCCCGGCACCGCCCCAGGACCCCACCAGACTGCAGCCATACCTTGGCCGGGGGCACGGGGCTCCCCCACACCTCTAGGGAGCAGCAGGCAGCAGCATAAGGAAAAGCACAGCTGATACACTCCCACATTTTAACAAAAAGGACAGTTTGTACAGCAGCTCCCCAGCCATCTCTTTCTAAATAAGCAAAGTGCATAGCATCTCTCTTTTTTCTTTCATACCAGCATATCCTTCTTCTTGGCGTTGGTGCCTCATAAGTTTTCCAGATTTCTAGGCTCTCAGGTCCTTGGTCTGCCTCCTCAGTTCCCAGGCTCCTGGTCCTCCTGGCTCCACCACCTCACTGCTCTTAGGTCTGCAGTCATCTGGCTGAATCACATCAGGGTCACCATTATAGCAGAAGGACAGTGAAGCCACCACCAACAGTGAAGAAAGCTTCAGGCATCTGCCCTTACAGAGTAATATCAGATCCCTTCAGAAGGCTGCAGGCATCTGCTCTTTATTGTTCCTCAGTAGAACCTTTTAAACTCTTGATCTCACAGGCATTCCCCCTCTGTGTCCTCTCCACCCTTCTGTGACTGGTCAGTGCCCCTCAGCTCTCCATGTCCCATTGCCTTCAGTACCAATCACCTGTCCCACACAGCGTACCCATCAGGGATGTGCTCAGCCACAGCCCCACTCCCAATTGCCACAAGCTGTGTGCCCACAACACAGACCAATTAGATGACAGGTTTATTTGCTGATTTCTATTGATCTTTCTCTCTAACCAGTATTACCTCTGTTGGCATCCTCAGTACTAAACTTCATACACAGTATTTATGCAATTAGATGCACAATTTTCCCTTTTGATTTTAAGCTAACATATAAATTGATATTCTCATTCACAAATAGTTATATAGGAACAAATAACCTCCTTTTAGTGTGAAAAGCCTACTATTACCAAGTTTGCTCATGCTTACATCTGTAAGCTAACTGATGAATCATTAGTCACGCTTCATACTGAGGGATGTTTTCCTGGGAGTTCCTTTAAACTCCATGTTTGGATCTTTGAACCTCCTTGCAGTGAGACAATTTTTTGTTTTAATAGCAACACCAGAACTACATTAATTCTATAAGCAAGATTGGCAGCCAACACCACAGTGCCTCAGAATAATTCAGAGGGGGGTCTGGACTAATCTAAAAGTAGGGTCTACACTGAATTCAGATGAGGCTGCTCAGGGATTTATCCTGCTGGGTCTTGAAAGCCTCCAAGAATATCCTACAGTCTTTAAACTGTTACCATGGGGAAAAAACTTTTCCTTCTATCAGTACCTCCCCATTCTCTGTCATGCTCCCACCAGCACCACTACAAAAGTAGGATAGGATAGGATAGGATAGGATAGGATAGGATAGGATAGGATAGGATAGGATAGGATAGGATAGGATAGGATAGGATAGGATAGGATAGGATAGGATAGGATAGGATAGGATAGGATAGGATAGGATAGGATAGGATAGGGCCAACCAATAACCATCATCTATTTTAGCTATCTGACCAATTCAGGGTTGACCAAAAGTTAAAGCATGCTGTTAAGGGCATTATCCAATGCCTCTTAAACAATGACAGTCATGGAAAATCAAGGAAGGCTTCTCTAGGAAGCCTGTTTCAGTGTTTGATCACTCTGTTGGCAAAGAAATGCTTCCTTCCTAATGTTCAGTGTGAGCCTCCCCTGGCACAGCTTTGAACCATTCCCACATGTCCTGTCTCTGGATACCAGGGAGAATATCAGCAGTGAAAAAGCCAAGAGCCAGCTCCTCATCTCCTCAGCACAGGGAGCTGCTTTTAGGTCTCCCTAAAGCTGTCACTGCTCCAGGCTGAATAAGCCCAGCTCTCCAGCCTCTCTTCACAGGTCAGGTACTCCATCCATCACCACATTGGTGGCCCTCCTTAACTCACTTCACTTTACTGATTTTTTCTTCATTAGAGGGGACAAAACAGGACTCACTGCTCTAGCTGTGGTCTAACAAATGCCAAGGAGAAAATAAATAAACCCTTCCTTGTGTGCTCTGGCTCTGACCCTGCTCCTACAAGTCAGTATGCTGGTGCCCTCTGCCTACCAACCTTCCCATTGAACACAACTCATTAATTACTGAGCCTGATGAACCAGACAATGACCCAACCTAATAGCTCACCCCGGCAGTTTGTAATATCCCAACTTGATTAGCTGGAAGGAAGGTGTCACAAACAATGTCAAAAGCCTTGCTAAACTCAAGGTAGGTATCATCATACCTCTCTCTCATGAGCAATTGTGGGCTTTTATTCTTTAAAAAATCAAAACATTCCCTTCAGCCACAGCATGTTTAGCATCCTATATTCCTTTCAGATTTCTTTCTCTGAGACTAGATTTCCCCCTCAGCCTGTAGCCATGTCATTATTTGATCCTCAATATAACCTTAATAACTTTATCATTGGCCATGTCTAAAATGTGCATTGCTGGCTGGAATCCAATTCATTGAAATATCAAGACTGCTGTGTTTCCATGACCTGCTTTTATATTCTTCCTAGCACATTATGTAGCATTTACTGTGGAGCTGCCAATCAGACAAAGAAATGGATGTTCGCCTTTTTGTCACTGCTGTCACCTGCTCTGGATAACGCAGCCTTTACAAGAATCACCAGGAGATGCAGTTTAATGAGGTCTTGCTTTAGTTTATCCAGAAGCACATCAGATGCTACACAGTAGCACCACTGAAGCTGAATACAACGCAGTCTGGAGACTTTCTACTGAATATGTAGTTAATTCTTTCTGCTAACAGCCTCTCTGTTGGCAGTAGTACCTATTCATATTTTTTCTACCTTATACTCTACCTAAAAGTTATGATCTGTATGAGCTTACTTCTCTCCTATTCCTACAGTTTTGTCCAATTTGCTTTGTTCACTGTGAAACCAGAAGAGGAGACATTTTCCTTGACTGTAAAAAAAGCAGAGATAGTCTGTCTTAAAGAAAGGTTTATAGGCAGGATGCTAAAGACAAGTCCAGTCTTTTCTTTCTCATTTCCAATTTAATGGTATGATTTTTATGTGTGTATATATATATATATATATATATATATATATTGCTGACACTGACTAATGATAGCAGTAGCTTTTTCATCCCAAACAAAATTTCCAGGGAAGCATGTGATCTGCTAAAACAGAATTAATCAACTTCCAAACTTGGATCTTAGGTCAAGAAGTGTCACTTAATAATCTTTTACATCAAATCAAATTAAAAAGTCAAGAAAAATGTAATTTCAGGGGCAGAATCTATACTTGTTCTTCTGAATCACATTTATAATGCACAAGAAAAAAAAAAGTTTCCCATTTCATTTCCCATGAATGTCTTTATCTTCAGCTTTAGGAGATTTCTGATGGTTCTGGTTCTGGCTTATTCTGAGTAGTGTGAGCTGACCCTGGCTGGGCCTAAGGTGCCCACCAATGCTCACGTGGATATGTGAACACGGCGTTTGTCTTCCTAAGTCACCCCTGCCTGTGCTGGAGCTCTGCTCCCCTGTAGGTGGCTGAACACCTGCCTGCTCATGAGAAGTGGTGAACAAATTCCATATTTTGCTCTGCTTGCATGTGAGGCTTTTGCTTTACATATTAAACAGTCTTTATCCCAGTCCACAGGTTTTCATACTTTTACCCTTCCAAGTCTCTTCCCCATCCTACCAGTGGGGAATGAGCAAGTGGCTGGATGGGGGTTAGCTGCCTGGTGAGGTTAAACCATGACACTTTTCAGTGATTTCAATTCTATATTCCATTCTAGTGTTTTCCCTAAATCGCACCAAGAACTTTTGTGTCTGGAACAAAATAATGAATTTTTACTTTCCCACTACGACCACTGGGGCAGAGGAACTGCTCCTTTCCTTCTCAATAAAATAAAATAAAATCAGAGCACAGAACAGTTTCCAATTCGAAGATATGTCTGAACTTTGTCCATTTTCACATAAGATGCCCGAGTGTATGGCTTCACTAATTTAATTCCCATTTGCTTTGCTGTAATATACCCTTTGTAAATGTTAGAAGTCCATCTGCTTGTTTTTCCATCAGAGCCTTGGCACAGTTCCAGCTGCAGATGTGGCAGCTCCAGTGCAAAATGAGCAACACTTTAAACAGTCTCATTTTCAGACCAAATGTGAAAGCTTTTTCCCTTAATGGAAAAAAATATATCCCAAATCAGTATTTTGTTAACAGGTCCATAAATAGGAATACTAAACAGAGCAGGCCCATCAGAAATGGACCAAAACCATGAATCTGGGAGCCTTCTTAGAGGGATCTGCTGCCCTCAGTAACTTACATTATCACATTTCTTACCTCTAATTCCAGAGATATACTGATGAGGCAAAAACTAAGATTAAACTTCAGATGTGAAAGGTGACCCCAACAGTGTGTGTCTGTAGGGGATAGTTTTAGTCATATTTTGCCTTCTTGGTGTGCACCTTAGAAGGGATATTTTCCATGAGTGTTTTTTAAGATCATTCTGGTCTTTCACATCTCCCTATACCCCTCTCTCTCTCATTCATTTGGGAAGCCCCAACCCCACTGCTAAATGTATAGAGGCTCAGCCATGTTCCTAAGGCCAGTCCCAAAGAACCATCCCTGATAGACAACTTTCTCAGAAACCCTCTTCTGACCTTCTCTTTTCAGCCTAGGCTAGTTAAAAACAAAATCTCTATACTTTTCCTCCCAAACAGTACCCCCTTCTATATGGAAAGTATCCAGCTCCTCCACAGCAGAGACTGACCCAAAAGTGCCCTTTCCAGAAACTATCAGATGTTTCAGCTCCATCAGATGGCTTTATTGGCCACTGAGGGTTTTATAGACCTTCAACATGGTGTATTTTTTGTGCTTTTATTACCCCTTATAAATAAGACAATGGTCATTTTCTATTATTTTAGAATGGCTTCCTGTCTGGTAAAGATCAGGGAACAAACTGGGTTGCATAACTTGCAGCTTCTAGAGAATCGTTGGAACAACAGGGCAGGAATATCTAAGGCAGAGACTGCTCAAGCTCTGCCTTGAATAAAAAATGGTCTTTAATTCTGGCAGCATACACAAGCATCACTTTTCAAATACAAAATTCCTCCCACTAGATACTGAAAATTGGACAAAGGCTAGCAGTGTTAAACAGAAGACAGCACTTGTTCTTGCCTCAAAGAAGGTCTGATTTGGAAGAAGTGGAGTACAGTCCTGATAAATCTCCCTTAGTTCTGGAGATGCAATATGTCAGCAGGGTGAGAGGGAGCAGGCAGGAGAAACAGCACCTAAAAGAGCCACTAGATATTGTGGTCAGGATCACGCAGCTGAAGATCAGACGGTCAATCTGGAAATAGCAATAGAGAAGAAAAGCAAGGGAGCACAGTGAGAGGCAGTGGGCTATTAGAGTTAATAAAAAGAAGGCTTTTGACAGAACAGGGGGACTTGTACTAACTGGAGATTAAAGCCCACCTTGCTGCTCTGAAGAGATGAAGCTGGTTAACTTGATGTACATTCCAGCTGTAACATGCACAAGTGCAGCAGACAGACTACATGCCAGGCAGAGAGTTTGACTAGGCAGTAGTAAATTTTTTTTTTTGCTCTGCTTACTGAAATATTGCTGGAAAAGGATATTATAAATATATCCAAGCAGAAAAAAAAATTTTATTTTCATATCTACTGCATTAGTGATTTTTTTTTTCCTTGAAGAGAATCCTTACCTACAAAAAAATAGTTAACAACAGCTAGGGGAAAAAGGTGTGCTTCTGGTTTTGTATTTGACACATACTAAAATTGCAAGACAACAGAGAGCTGAATTTGAAAGTCAAATGTGTTCTGAGCACATTCTGGAGTCTAAAGTGAAGAGGAATAGAGGCTAGCAGAGAAAATGAATGGGGTTTTTCACAGGTAAAGGTGAAAGGCAGGAAGCAGGAAGTAATCTGGTGGAGAAGTTTGGGATCAGCCTTGTCGCCAAAGCCTTCCTGTGAAAAAGACCAGACATACAGAGGTCTGGATGAACCCTATGGATGTTAAAGGAAAAAAGTACCCTTTGAAGAAAAAAGGAAGACATGTGGCATCTACCTCAACAGTATGAATAATCTTCAGGCACAAATTCTTCTCACATGAGGTTTACTTGAGAATTATTGTTTCATTATGTCCCTTTCAATATTCTCCCTCAGACTATTCCATGATTTTCCCCCTCAAAATGCAGTGCCACCCAAGCAGATGATGAAAGTAGATAGAAGCAGGACGACCCAATGGGTCCTGCATTTCCAGACATGCACATTCCCCAGTGAGCTCCAGGTCAGACTGCATCGTCTTCCTTTTGATTGTCATTTCACTATTTCATCATCACTTTTCCCTCCATCTTCCCTTACTCACAGCCTGGAAAAGTACCATTTTTGTAGGTTTTTGTCCCCATGTTTTCTTACACATTGATAAAATCATATTGTTCACGTTTTTCCTTCTTCATCCCATCAGAGGTTTCCAGAACATTTCTGCTAGACACTGTTGGGCTGCCTTGTGAAATGAACTTTGTTTCCAGACTGAAAAAAGGAAACAGTGGTTCTGTGACTGCAGAATACACTGTAAAACAGAAAAGTTCATTAAACCCCATTTAGAAAAGTCAGAAAAGTAGAGCACAAGCCTCTCCTTAGGTCTACAACAGCCCCTGGGATTTTATGATCTTTTGTTTGGAATATGGGATTTATGGTCTTTCCCTGCTTACCTCAGGGGAAGTTTGTGTCAGAATACAAACCTGAGCTCATCTTTCCCTGAGACCCATCTCTCCCTGGACCAATCTCCTTTAATGACTTATCCAAGGAAGAATTTTTAATGTATATGGCTGTTGATTCCCCTGCCTTACCTGGGTTCTGCCAGATAAAAAAATGAAACATTTAACAGCAGACAGGGCAATAATTTAGACAGGGATGGAATTTATTTTAAAACAAAAGTATGTTTGTTAAACATCGCTTTGAAATCCTCAGTCCTTTTTTCTTCTTTTTTTTTTTTCCTGTAAGTTTTACCTATCATATGCATTTTTAACAACTAGAAAATGCAGTGGTTTTTAGCATATATATAATTTAGGTAACATGAGATAGCTTTGTTTTAACCAGGCACCCACCCAGACTATTACATGAAACACCAGGTTTCAGATAAATCCAATTTAAATTAGGCAACATATTAAAAAAATCCCAACAAAAATTGTCCTATTTTTGACAATAATTTCCCCCCGTATTTTTCAGGATATAATTCAATAAAATCTGTACAAAACCAAAATGTGATAACTAGGGTGATGCAACACTTTTGTAACAACTAAGCATATACTAACTATACCTAAACACAAACAATTTTCTGCAAGAAAACTACATTTTTTAGGGAAGTTATAATTCTCTAGGCTTTCATTCAGAATAAATGTTAAGAACCATATCACAGTAAGTGCCTGAATAAATAAGCACAACTAGCACTAAAATATGAATATTATTAAGTCTAATTTCCTTTGATTTTGACATTACAAATTTTGAAAGTCACAAAGCAGATCACAGTTGTGTGTCACCTGCTTGCATCTAATATAAATCTAGATAAGAGGTTGTATAATTTTTAATATATCAACTTACTTAGAATGCTTTTGGCTGCTGACACATCAGCTAGATTGCAATGATCAATAGAAGCAAAGAAAATGCTGAGATATTAGAATCTTTATAATTCCCCTAGCCAATCTTTCACACAGTACTTAGTACCCAAGTTTTATGTCTAAACTTGCCCAACTAAAAATGTAATTCATATGATAATGAAATGTCAAGTCTTGGGCTAGACATCTAGATATTTAAAGTATCTGATTTCATTAAAAAGCCATTTCTTAAAGATATAAGGAATGATCAGATCCTCTACTCATCCTCTGTCAGCATTCAAACAGAAGCGTATTTGTTTAACTAGAATTTAGCTTCCTCCTCATAAA
Organism: Dicaeum eximium; assembly: GCA_013396995.1. Lineage (NCBI taxonomy): Eukaryota > Metazoa > Chordata > Aves > Passeriformes > Dicaeidae > Dicaeum > Dicaeum eximium. The sequence goes on along the minus strand of VWZP01004820.1, from coordinate 193,718 downwards.
TCACTCTCCAAGAGCACTAACACCTCATTACCAATTTATACTTACACATTATATTATCCTGTAATGAAGATGAAGCCTATTAGAATAGACAGTTCACCACAAGTTCACATGCTGAAGAAAAACAGTGATGGATTATGTGGAAGGAGGGAAACAAACCTGGTTTGCAGATGTTAGGCTTGTTGATTTGGCATCCTGCAAGACCTGGGCAAACTTGTATCAGAGAAATTCTCTAATACACCTCTGGTTTTAGCCCAGAACCTGCCTGGAATGCAAACTGTGTTAGAAGTGTCACATGTTGCCACAGAGAAAATTGGCCTTTTTGTCCATCAGAGTGGTAAATCAAATCAAAAAGAAACATCTTTACGCTCCTAGATACATGAAAAACCTCAACAAATTTTATTTAATTTTAATTATTTTAGACACTGGAGAAAAAAAAAATATAGATGAGGTAGTTTTGCTCAAAATAAGAAAGGTGCTGGTACAGCATGTAATCCCACAAAGCTCTGGTTTCCAGCACAGAGTGCATAAAGCTTTTCACAACACCTATGTAGCAACAATAAGAATTTAGCATCGTGACAAATACTGCAACAAAAATGTAAGTTCAGTGATAACACCAACAATGTAGAGAACAGTTGACACATCCAAAGAATTGTAACCAGACACTTGGAAGTTACAGGAATCCCTTCAGCTATTAATAATGAGAATGATGACATGAGCTGAGATACGGTTTCAATCCAAAGAAGATGAAACTAGAAGAGGAAAGTCTTATAAGTATGATGATGTGGGAACCTGTTCAGACTATCACCTTAAAGCTGGACATTATAGAAATTACTGAGCTGAGTTTGCTTTGCATTGCATTGTCACCCGAGGCTGCAGCCAGGGTGGCACTGATGTGTCCTAAATGCAAACATGTTCAGAATATTTCTGACAATAAATGGACGTCTCATAGCCCCACATCTATTATTTTCTATGGGTGTTCTCCAACACACCTTTCTTTGAATTTCTGCAAGCTGACATCATGGTTATAATCACAAGAGTCCTTTTAATGCCAAAGTCCCAAAACATTTCAGAGAAATAGCTGATGAGGGATTATGATGTCTGAGCTCGGGGGCTTTGCTGCAGTTCTGTGTGCTGGTTTCATAACCTGTGATACTGTACTTCTTTTTTTTTTTTTTTAAATAATCACATCCAAGCAATCACAGGAGGTCATTTGATTCTTTACCTACATTCTTCCAAGAAGAAGAATATTCAAAGTAGAGTCCCGAATTTTGGGCAATCACCTTCTGAATTGTTAATCAGTCTCTGATGCCTTCATGGGATGGTGCATTTCTAAGTCCTACATGACACATGAGAAAACACATATCTTCCTAAAAAACTGACTGAAAAACACACAAATTCTCCCGTGTCCAAAAACAAGGGAATTGTGCATAGCATAATGTCTTTCCTTAGGCTAAAATATTTTCATTGCAAACACATAGATTGTGATAGCAATGCTGAATGTCATCTAATTTTAGCATCAAGAAACCAATGTGCATGTTATAAAATAGTCACTGTTCATCTACTGGTTTTTGCTAACAGTCATGACAGAGGAAGAAGGTTTTGCTTTGCCTTTCAAAATAGAGTTTTCATTTAGTAAGAAAAGTAATTCTTTCACCTGGAAGGTAATTTGATAACCACTAACTCAAAAGAAATAGAAATATCTGAATAGCTTAAAATTTCTACAGTAATTAGGATTCTTTCATTTCGAGAACTTATTCTTTGCCTCCAGCAAACAGAATTGAACCTTCATTCACTTTTCAGCTAATTAGAAATCATCACTGAGCTTCTTATTAATATGATGCTCTTTCTTTTGGTTTCTTTGTATATCCATCTTAATTAGCAGTGGCACAGAAAAGCACAGAAACAATTGACACTCCCACTAAGGAATTTTCAGCCCACCTTGGTGGAAGACAGGCATTTCTCTAGCATATACTTTCACAGGGAGGACAGATGCAGACATCCATTCTGGATGTAGGTCTCCTATGATTTCCTGACTTCCTTGTTGCAGAAAAGTGTTTGGCATTACAGAAATTGGCTGACTGTCCATGTTCGAGCATCTGCTCCCAACAGGGCTAATGCCACAGAGATAGGAAAGAAAAAGGTAAAAAAAAAAAAAAACCCAAAAAAAAAATCAGTCCTGATGATTGCACCTTGCTTCAGTTGTATATGGATCAAAGGGGATAAACATGCAGGGTGTAACACCAGTTGTTCACAGGCAGTGCAAACACTGTTGATATGGCACTGTCTGATCTGCAGCATTCCATCTGCCAGCTGCAAGAATGAAAAAGGGAGAGCAATTAAGAATATTAATCAGGGCTTGAAGTGCTGCATGATTCATGATTCACGTGAAGAAAGACCAAGATATATCAAAAGAAAATGTGTTTACTTAAAATAAAATAGAAGCATGATTTCTTTAGTCCTGCATGTTTAATGCAGTACATTTTTTCCCCTGACTGCACTGAACTTTTCCCCAGATCTCTTGCACTCACTTTGAATAGTCAAGCACTTAGCTCGATCTATCTCAGTCTAATTCAAGCTGCTGATTACTGATTATTTAGAAGCACTGAGTTAACATTAGAGTACAGCAGCCAGATTATTTCCCTGGTGATCTTCATTCTGGTATTTAATAATGTCATTTCATCCATTCAAATTAGACTTTTCTACTAAGCAAAAAAAAAAAAAAAAAGAAAGAAAACTAGAAGAGGGAAAAATTTCTATTAGATACCTGGGTAAGCGTACAAAGTATAACTGAGAATTTAATCCTTGCTGTGAAATTGCTTGGGAATATTAGCAAAACCAATCTACAAGTTTCATAGAGAAAAATATCTTTTCTGTACAGAAGAGGTATTTCTATAAAGAATTTTAGCTTCAGCTGAGGATAAGTGAAGAACAACACTGTAAAGATACTTAAAGTGCTTAAAGATGCAGATTGGTGCCCATTGGGATTTCATAAATCCTTAACAGACCTACCTGCAAGTAGTAACCACAGTTCAAAATCTAAGGAAATAAAACATCTATTCAGAAATCCACCCAATAAAACCAGATTTCTGTTTGTATGAAAGCCCCAGAAACAAAATCTTTTTTATTTCTGCTTGCCTGGCCTTCTTGCTTTGACTGGCACTTGGGACACAACAGGCACCTCCAAATCAGGGCTCTTCACACACATCCCTAAGCTGGGCAAAATAAAGGTTCAGTGCTTTCTGTCCTGGCCAGCAGTCTGCCTCCAGATCAGCACCATCCCTCAAACATATCAGGGAATTGGAGGAAGTGTTCATCATGGATAACAAACCCAGGACACCCATGGAGGTTATTTGCTGCTCCTCAGAAAGCTGACCTCCAGAGAAAAGCTGCAATATCCACAGCTGGGGAACCAAAAAGTAGCTCAAACTGACCAAGGTACTTATTGAAGCTATTCCACTTCAAAATTAAGATCAGATTCCTGAGTTGAAGGTCCACATTATTTTGATTCCATCTCTTTCCAGAAATAAGCAGAGCTCAAGATTTTAAAACATCAGGTATTAAAGGAAGTCTCAGTTTGGAGCATAAAAATGATAAAAATTATTTTATGCATTTGTAAAAAAAAGGAAGCAAAAAAAAAAAAAAAAAGAAAGTTGGGGTGGTTTTTTTTGTTGTTTTTTGGGTTTTTTTTTTTTTTTTTTTTGTTTTTTTTTTTTTTTTGTTTCCCCTGGATTTTAGGTCAAACAAGAGTTTGCACCTGTCAGGACAAATTAAGACAATGATGTATGTAATTTTCACATAAAAAAAATTTCCTAGCTTTGAAGTAGGCAAAAAAAGAGCCTTTAGGAAATTAAAGAACCTCAGATAGAGGCCTTTAAAAAGATTAACCTATGAAAATTGTTCGCAAGCTCTGCAGGAGAGGCTTGACAACCCTAGGCTGCCTTTGAAAACCATCCAAACAGAGGCTTTAGATGATTTGGAATCATTTAAAGAAGGTCTGCATGCCATCTTTAGCAATAAAGTAAGAACCATGGCACTTGATATCTTCTGTCATTAAAAGCTGGAGTATAACATTAAGCAGGTTGAAAGCAGATGGCACACTAAAATTGAATGTGTAGGTGAAAAAAAGAAAAAAGTAGGGCTAGCTGGAGAAAAGCAAAGGAATTACAACCTTTTGTGAGCAGACAACATAGCAGTGGGAAAAAATACAGAGAGTACGGTATGCATTTATATGTGCCAGTTTCAAAAAATGATCAGAGCTTTGGCAAGAATGCATGAAGTTTAACTCCACAAAATGCAAGGGACAGGCTGGGTAGGATGAGTGCCTTATTCAGGCTTTCCTGTTAGGAGGGGTTGAGCACCTGGATGGCCTGTTCTTTGCTCAAAGAAAGAAAACCTACATCAAAGCAACATTTCTCTTTTTTACTGAAATACACATATAAGGGACAGCTCTTTGGAAAAGTTCAATAAAGACTGAACAAATAACAAATATCCTACAAAAAGTCTTCAGTGCTGGACTCTCTGAAAACAAAATTCATTTTAATTTCTCTGGTCACTTCCCAGCACTGCCTTTCTCAGATCCTCCAATACAGGTCTACATTAACCCCTTCTTCAAGCACATTAAAAGATCTCAAAAGTTAAATCGTTGCTTGTTCTCAAAAAGAAGCTGTGTCCAAATGGTTGACATTCATCATCTGCCCTTCATCAGTCAGTAACTTCTGTCTCTAACATCAGCAGTGTCCAAAGTTTAAATAGTTTAAAACCATAGGGATGAGCACACCAGAATAAAAATCCTGATTGCATACCTAGAAAAAACTTCTGCTCTGTAATACTTGGGGGACACCTCAGGGAAATGTCAATACCAGTTCCACTGAGTGGTCCCCTGGGGTTGAAGGGACAGGGCTGAGGCTGAAGGGATAGTTCCTGTTCATGGCATATGGTCTAGAGCAAGTAATCCAGAACAGCTTGTACTATCCAAAATCACGAGGAGGCTGTCTGTCAGGTAAATTTAGACATCACATTCCCCAGTTTGGAAAGTCCCATGTGATACAGTACCTCCCACAGTGAAATCTCCATTTCTATATCCATACATATGCACATAGAGTAACTCAGGCATAGTGCTGCAACTGAAAGCAAAATACAGCTTAATTGTTGAGCACAGAACGATGGCAACAAATTCCCATTTAGGAATTTAATCTTAGTAGGTCCTTATGTTTTGTATGCCTTTATTTTCTTATTTCCCTACAGCTGTTCTGGGTTTTCCTCTTAAAGGGGTTGCAGTCGTAGAAGAGGATACAGATCTAACAAGCTTCGATTAGAGGAGAATATCCTGACTTCTCAGCTGCAGACAAGCACCTTAATGGTAGTCTGAGATAGAAGGAATTTCTTATGCCACTATCAAGATCTTTTCTGTCAGTAGCTTTCATAGTGCTGTCAGATTAGAATCCCCCTCATTAACTGTCAGCCACTATCTGTTTTTCAGTGGAAGAGAGAAGGAAGGAATAATAACCCTTGTATATACTGGATGGCCTGTAGGAGAAAAATGTCACTTAATGGCATTTGTACAGCAGATAATAACAGACAGAATAAAGGGCAGGAATGTTTTTTGTGGGGTTTTTTTTTCTTTTTTCATTTTTTTCTTTTTTTTTTTTTCTCCAGAGCTCCTAGAAGAAATGCTTGTTACTGTTCTCTCTGAAACTGGCTTTGCAGGTGACTTGGAGGTTTTATTTCAGAAATTACTCATAGATCACTGAAGGGAAAAAAGAGTCCCTTTTGCAGTCCCAAGCACACTAGAATATCTTCCTTTGTGACTGACAGCAGTTTTCTTTCATCCTCAGGCAATGGATAAATTAAAAGACAATCCTGGTCCTTGTGTTTTTCCCCAATCACTGTGCACAGGCTTGCTCTCAGCCGTGTCAGGCTTTGCCATTACTGCACCTCAGTTGCCTTTCTCTAGATGAAGGGCGGAGGAAAAGAACCCTTGTCTAAAGGGTTTTGTCTTTCAGAGGATGTTTTTCTTTCCTTCAAGAAAATTCTGAGCCCAGCAGGCAAACCATGAACTTAGTGTATCCTTAGCACCCTGGCAGAAGCAGAAGATACCCCTGGCCCTTCAGGAACAGGTGCTCCTTCTTTCAGGTTTTATTTCCACCATGGAATTCTTGTGTTTCTCTGCCTCAGAATATAACTAGAAATACAGAATTAATTAAGATTTTAAGAGAATTAGAGAAAAGTGGAAGCAAACTGAATATCCACAACATCTTTAAAACAGTACACAGACAGCATTTATCACTGAATATTTCAGTGATCTTATCTTTTAGGATAGCTGAGAAGGCTTAGAGATTTCTACCTCCCCTCTCCACTCAGTATATGGAGAGCTCTAATACTCGTGAAAAAGATCTGCAAGGGCCACAGCCAACATCACGGCTTTCTAAAATCACCTTCATTGGTTCTACTTAGCCTGGCAGTAGAGATAAGAGGACAGCTGGGAAGGCTAAGAGCAGCAGCCAAAGTCCCAAGAGAAGTCGCTATGTTCCTAAATCAGAGGATTCCAGTAAAAGATTCAAGGCATAAAGTTAGACAAATTATCATCTTCAGTGGCAAATTCTATGTTGCATCTTTCGTCATCATTCTTGCCAGAAAATTAACTGGTAATGTGCCTGATAGGGTCTGAAAAAGCCTTGCTATTTTGTACATGGAGTCCAGTTGTCATACAGATTGCTTTGTCTATATTCAAGGGCTTTGCAAAAACAGATTTTGCTATATATCTTTACAAGGCAGGCCTTAAATGTAAGCTGTTTTAGCCAACAGTCTCAAGATAATAAGAAATAGATTTTTCTCCTTTTCTTTTCTTAGCTTGGGCAACATTTATTCTTCTTTTCCCTCAGCAGTGCTGTCTGAAGCATCTTGTTTATCTTTGTTTTGATCTCCATGTGAAATCTGCCCAAGACATACATGCTCCCAAATCACAGCAGAAATCACCTGTGTTTGTGCAGGAGCAGGGAGAGCATCCCTGGCCTCTCTTATAATCAACTTCACTCACTTCCTTGACTTTCATACATGCACACAACCCTGGGCTGTATCATAGAAATCCTAACTGTGGCTACCTAATTACCTAGGGGGTAAAAACCTGTCATTACACTTTTCAGTGTTGCAGAAAATTTCACTAATTACTATGAAACTCTTATAGTAAGGTGGGGGGGG